>PVLD010015743.1:0-47450 GCA_004027595.1 Dinomys branickii
TAAAAAAAAAAAAAAAAAAAAAAAGAACACAATGAGCCTGGCACCGGATCCCAATCTTTCATTAAGAGATCAAGTGGGATCACCGGGGTCAACTTCAAAGGCGTAAAAGGGACAGCAGGGATTGACTGGGCCACTCCCTCTTGTTCCTGCAGGGGTCCTTCCAGCTGGCAGCTGCATCTCCTCTTTTCCAACCAGAGCCCAAATTCCTCCCTAAGCACTTCTTTTGTGCTTCTTTCCCATTCCTTTCTCTTCTTCTTTCTGCTTTAAAACAGACAGTAACCTTTTGCACTCACCAGTTGTCCTGCCAGTTCATTGAGCAGGACAATGAGAACCCGGAAAATACTGACAGCCCCTACAATAACATTAGCACTCTGATTAATATGAGAAAGATCATTGCGTGATTTTATGTATTGTTTAAGAAAATTTAAAAGTCAAAGACTTTTAATTCACTTAAAATACTGTAACTTTATATCAATAGATTTAAGATGAGAAGAGTGTAGAAATACTTAATATTATGTAGAAACAGTTTCTGGCTGCTTATTACTGAGGCTGCACCTAGTTTTATTAATAGCATGGGGAACAGAGCCAGCGTGCTGTGACTGCTGTTTGTTGGTGCCTCTCTTCTGTGAAAGGTGTCTGATGTCAGCAGGGATTAATCTGCAGTGGTACAGCAAGTACACATCACATTTAGAGCAGGTAGTTAGTGTCATGAATCCATATAAAACAGTTTTCTTGGAGAACTAACTCAATTGTGAATACACAAACGTGCATTTAAAATATGCTACTTTAAGTTCATCCATATTCCTGAGAGGTGTTATTTTTTCCTCCCGTGATCATGAATTATAAACAGAAATTCACTTTATGGCAATCTTAAGCTTGCCTCAGTAATAATGAATTGAATCAATTCTATTCAGTATTTGTGTAAATTTTTGATAGGGCAGCATAAGAGGAGAAAAGCTGATGCATAACTGGATTATCTTCCAAAATCTGGTACTTTAATGTAAATAAATAAATAGATCAAAGACTAAAGTATGAAAGCAGTAAACATACACAGCAAATATGAACTAGAGAAAGTCAACACAGCAGAGTTGGCACAAAAAGCTACTTAGCTTCTATATTAAAAACTATCTCCAAAGAATCAATTGAGCTTATTTCTACCATTGATAAATAAAAACGAATTGAAGTAAATTAACATGTGAAGTTGACTTTGGAGTATTCTATTAATGAAATACCTATGTGATTTTCCTTTCATTTTGTTCTCAAGTCTCTCAGCTTTGGGTCCAGTTTTCCACTTGATATTGTACCAAATTGCCTTAAATACCAGCAAACACACAGAAGCACACTTGCACGTCTGGATTTGCAGGTTTTGACCCTTCTTGTTTTCTTGGGGTCCATCATGCCAGGCATATATGTAAACTTAGTCCAAAGCTATTTGCAAACTCGGATTTATTTTTTAATTATTTCTGTCCTCCTTCGGACAGCACCTCTGCCTCAGTCTCCCTCTCACTTTCACTATATGGCCTGCTTCAGGATCCTCCCAGTAGTGTACCTACCTCTTCCTGCAGTTCTGTTTCCTCTTCACCTTCGGAACTGATGCTCTTTAGAAAAATCAGATCACATTTCCTCTCTACAGTTTGTCCTCACTCTGGCTCTCCCGTGTTTAACCAATCACCTTACTTCCATGGAATTCTGGCAGTCACAATCAAGCTTCTCTGTAGTGGGTTATTGTAAAGATTGCTTGCATGTCTCTCCAAGCTCTCAGCTCCACTATTTGAAGTTGAGGGACATGATTTACATATTCTTTTATTGTTCCGTGTACAATCGTATAGCACCTTGATTTTTTTAAACAAATTTGTTGACTATAAATTCTTTTCAAAAGGAAGGAAATTGAGGGTGACAGAATTTTAAAGAAGTCTCCCTCCCAAGATTCCTATCCAATGTCGTTTAATCAAATTCTAATCTAAGGCTTTCTGTGGAGGAAATTTGTAGATAGAACCAAGGTCACTGGTCAGCAACTCCCAACACAGGAAGATGACATTGGATGATCTTATTAAACTCATAGTAATTACATGAGTGAGTTCAAACAACACAAAAGCAAAAGGGCCAGTTAAAGGTGTGTGGGGAACAGGAATGCAGAAGAGTGGAGACAGGTGCGAGGGCCTGAGAGTTCCGAAGCAAGTGAAGGGCTTCTCAGGTGCTCTGAAAAATGAAAGACGAGCCAAGAAATGTGCGGGTCTCTAGAAGTGAAGGCTGACCCTGGGCTGAAGAGCAGCAAGGAAATGAAAATTTAAGTGTTACAACTGCATGCAACTGAATTTTTCCAATAACCTGAATGGTCACCCAAGGCTTCCAGGGTGCAGAAACTACAGGTGTGTACCACTCAAGGTTATAAGTGTCACATAAACGATTTAGGAAGTTTTCTATTTTCTGCAAGTCTTTGTGGAGATGATGACTGTTTTCTTGATTTTAAAGAGAAAAAAACTAACAAAGCTACAATTAAGACAAAACAAAAGCAGCACAAATGATACATGACCTCGAAGCAAACTGATAGGAATTAACAATGGTTGCTGCACTATATACTGGCATCTTCGGTGAAGTTGCTCGGTTCTGTTTCATAGAGTTGAATGCAGGAGGCATCTGAGCTTGACGTTTCCTTAAAAGAAGTTGGTTGTTAATTAGTGGGTTTTTTTTTCAAAGAAAGGTCATGCCACTCACATTCTCTGTTCTGTTGTTTGTGATCTGTTACAAGTTCTACTTTTTCAAGGCATCTGTATGGCTCCCATAAAAATTGTCCGTATTTTTCACATAAAGTTCATGGTGATCTCATTAAGTGCTTAACATTTATCTGATATATGGTAAGTGGTGAACTCTCCTTTTTTCTCTCATGTTTGGCACGTGTTTTCTTCTTTTCTTTTTGTTTCATGTATTCCATTTATCATTCTTCTCCAAAATTTAACTTTTAACTTTGTTAATGCTCTTTATCGACACAATATTTTCTATGACAGTGATTTTTGTTCTCAGCATTCCTTGCTTGACGTTCATTTTGGAAATAGTTTGTCTTGGATTTTTTAATTTTTGAAATTGTTGGGCCTCTGGGATTGTGTGTATGTATGTGTGTATTTCCATGAGTCCGAGTTTACAGCACGTAATGATCACACTGATTGTGGGGATTTGGTCCATGGACATAGCACATCTTATTTACTTTTCCATCCCATACTCCTCCCATCCAGCCCTGCTTCTTCCAACCCTCAAGGCCCTCTGCATTAGCAAAAGTTCTATTCCCATTTTTTCAATTCTCTTTCTACCTGATTTCCCTCCCGTTCCTCCCCTCTCCTCCCTCTCTCCATCACTTATTATATTATCCATCCCACTAAAAAGCATCTCCCTCCTTCCTATCAGCCATCTTTATTTTTGTCCTTATTTTTATTTTTTAGGATTTCTCATATAAGAGTAACTATATGATATTTAAACTGTGTATCTCATTCATTTCACTTAATATTTTGGTCTCAAGGTGTAAACATTTACCAACAAATGCCTCAAGTTAATCTCAAATCTCTGGGATTTTTGGACAGTTTTTCTATATTATTATAGGAATTACAAACTAAATATTGATTTCAAGTATTGTTATAGGGCCAGGGATTTAGCTCAGTGGCACAGCTTCTGCCTGGCAAATGTGAGGTCCTGGGTTTGATTCCTGATACTCCCCCAAATATCAAGTATTGCAGTAAAAAATCCCAGTACTGGTATATTGTTCTCTTATTATCATTTAATTCATAATCATTTATAATATCCTGATTTCTATTTTTAACACATATTTACAAGTATTTGATTATTTTTAAATATTTGAGATTTGTGCAAATATTTTATTGTTATGTTGTTTACATATATTTTGAATACGCAATATTTTCTGTGTTAGCTTGGGCTTTGTTAACAGAATACTATAGACTCAAGGCCTAAACCAACGAATATTTCATTCTTGAGTTCTGGAGGCTGGGGTATCAGAGTCAAAGTGCTGGCTGATTCACTGCTAGTGAGCAACTGTTTCCCATACTACCGACAGTCTTCTCAGTATGTCCTTCGTGCACAGGAAGGAAGGAAGCTCTCCAAGGCCTGTGCCCCCTCCCCAGTTCATGAGGGCCCTGCTTTCACCGTCTCATTTAACTCTAGCCACATCTCAGAGATCCCCTGCATTAGCCAGCTTTCCCATTGCTGAGGTGAAATACCTGACACCTGAAATAGGACATGTTTTTGGGCTTTTCAGTCAGTGCTTGGCCTTGTCCAATGCAGAGACATCATGCTGGAGGAAAGCTTCTCAATTCATAGCATGTGGGAAAAGTACCAGGGAAGTGCTGAGAGGTAGAGATCAGTTGCCAGGTATGTCTGCCAAATCATCCCCGTATGACCCACACAAATACACCCCACAGTGTGCTTTACTGATTTTCTAGTTATCTTTCAACCTACTCAAATTGAGAATCAAAATTAACCATCATATTCACCTTCTAATATCTTTGCAATAAACGGTAGAGTTTGAATTCAGTCCAATAAGTATTTTGCACAATATCATTGATTTTAACGTTATTGAGACTTCTTTTATAACCCAGCAGGTAATATTTTTTTACACTAATATACCATTAAAACTTTAAAAATAATGTATTTCTGAAATTATTTGGTGTCATGTTCTAAAAATAGCAACCAAGTCAAGCTATTTATTTATTTATTTTTTGCTGTACTGGGGATCGAACTCAGGACCCTGCGCTTGTTAGGCAAGCGCTTATTCCACTGAGCTATACCCCCAGCCCTAAGTCAAGCTATTTAACGGTGCTGTTAGCTACAACTTGAACACATTTTACTGGAACTTCTAGCAACTGATGCAGAGTTATTATAGCCTTTCTTCCTTTGAAAGTTAAATCAACTGAACTTTCCTTAGGTAAGTCAAATTTGGCTGAAGTTATTTGGAAATATTATTATTAGGTGTACCTACACGTGGTTTTGAAGAGTTTGCCTGAATGTCATTATGGGATATTCCAGGTCATCTCTTCAGTCCCCTTTGACTAGAACTGTGCTTTATCTGATGCTGGCGGGGGAGCTCCGTTCTTCTTATACTGAGAAAGTTTATGTTACATCGTTGAGACAGAGACTTTGTCTGCACTTTTGTGGAAGCCCTTTCTCTTGGGTAGGGACAGAAACCCCACTTTCTTCTTCCTAGTAAAACGCAACAAACATGATAGGGTGAGCTTCATTGTATATGGACTATTGAAAAAAAATTCTGTGTTCATCTCTTAATTTACATTACTAGCAATCCTACTAAGGTAAAGTTATTGTAGTACTCAGCTTTGACAATCAGAAGCTTTAAAACAATTAAGTTTTAAACATTTTTATATCATTTCACAAAGAATAAGGAAATTACCTTGTTATAAATGCAACATTTATCACAGGATTTACATTTACCAAAAGAAAAAAAAAGAAAGAAAGGAAAAGAACACCCCCTATCCATGAAAGGCTAACTTACTTACAGCGGACACCACCAGAGGGAATATGTTCAAACTGTGATATGCTTGTTATGTGCCAATAGTAAGTCAATCAATTTTCAAACATAGAATCCGCAGTAACAGCTAGGAAGGTTAGCACAGTCTATCATCTCCTACATGTACATATAAGTGATGTTCGTGAATTATACTGTGCAACCAAGAATTGTCAACAGTGATCAGTGAGTTATGTCTTCACTTGAGGTAGAATACATTTCTCAGCACTGGTTCCATATCTTAGGAGACAACAAAGAGACCAGAGCAAGATAATTCAGAAGAGAAAATAGTAAACATCCCTGAGTTTATTTATGTAATAAGCAGTATATAAATGCTCTACATACATACCTGCCTGATAAGCAGTTTTACTGAACTCATGTGCTCTATAAAGCACAATAGAGTTGTTCTTTAAATTCTCAAAGCTCTCACAGCAGGGTTTTGTTGCAGGATTCAGAGAAGAAAACTAGAAAATAATTACTTAGAAGAATCAAGACTCAGAAATAATTTTGTGGAAAACAAAGTCTTGGATCTAGCAGAACCCATATTCCAATTCAGGACTTCTGGGGATAATCTCTTCTCATCTCTGGCCATCGGCTTCTGTACTGCTACACTGATGCACAAGGTGTCTATGCTAGGTACGTACTGGCCTTCTGCCTCCCTAATACTCTTCCACTGTGTGATTCTATGTGAATTTTAAACATGCTTAAGGTAGGAAGATAGCAATGAGCAGCTCTGCTGAGGGAAGTGTTGCTTGTGTTACAGTATCCTACCCTAGTAAGAAATTCCCCAGGTTACAGTGAAAAATCTTCATGTATTTGGAGGTTTTTGGAGTATATACTCTTCATGGAAAATGATATCTTCAGACAGGTGGCAGAAAATGGAATATAGCACTGTTTATTACTCAAGTTGTCAAAATGGAGCATTACACTTTTATAGCATTAATAAATAAGAAAGACCTTGATTGGGACAGGAAATGTGAGAAAGTACGTGACAATTTTTTTTTCAAAATCAATGTCTCCAAAGTAGGGAAAACAAACTGCATAGTTAAACTGTAGAAGATTTAATCTTTTTCAGTCTTTTTAAAAATCAACACCCTGGAGACGTGGAAAACAATAGTAGTTCCTTACCATTTGAAGAGTTTAGGTAAGCATGTGCCATGGATTCTTTATTCTAAGTGAAGATTAAAATAAAAGATACATAATAGGAAGTAGAGATGTAGGTCTTTCTCCAAGGGGGAAAAGATCAAGAGATTGGGGGGAGTGGAGAGAAAGAAGATTAAAAAATGAATTAAAATGTGTTTTGTATGAACTCCAGATAAAGAACCAAACATTCTACACTGCAAATATGTAGTAAAAAAGGTATCATGAAGGATTACAGAAAGCTTTTAAAAAATATGTATAGTAAGAATTGAAATAATAGTAATATTGGATCAGTCTATAGTAGCATGCCTAAAAATTTCAAGTCCTGAATTCACAAATATCCATAGCATTTTTTGTTTTGCTTTGTTTTGTTTTGTTTTTGGTGTCAGGAATCAAACTCAGGACATTGCACTTGCCAGGCATGCGCTTGTGCCGCTGAGCTAGATCCCCAGCCCTCTCCATAGCTTTTAAATTGGAAAACATATTACTCTTAGCATTAATTAATAAATAGAATGGGATATACAGTAAGGAAAATTAATTCATCAAAAAGAGATATATAAATTCTCACTGAGAGAAATTCCTTGCTTCCCCTCTATGTGTGGTGATTTTCTTTCAAAAGCCACAGTGATTTGTCTCATACAATTATGTAGCCAAATCAAATCATCTTGGGATATTTAACTATGAGGTGAATATTAATTCCATGTGCCATGTGCTTTACATTGGCTTGTCTACATTGGCTGTACACTTAGCTGGTTATACCATAGCATCTGTGTTAGATTATGAAAATGTTTAAATATGAAACTATATTTTTATTTACCTAGATTCATATTAAAAAGCAGTTAAGCAGAAGGCAAATATTGACACTAAAATATTTTACTCAGATTTGTGGAATTATTAAATATTTTGGGTTGGAGAACAAAATAAACTTAATCAATAATCATCACTGTCATGTGTTTTGAACATTTTGTATTGTAAATATGATGTGATACTGTCAGCAATAAAATAGCAAAACAGAAGACTCTTTGAAAACATGAAAAAATAAAATTGCTTCTATAAATATATTACATTGAGTTTCTGAGTAAAATTATTCCTTGACACAAATGAATTAAAATTTCCATGCTTGGAGAATTTACTTCCCAATCACATGAAAGGATAAACAATAATGCGCAGGTCATGAATAGAGACAAAGTGCACGCTGGCAGAGGTAAAATCACTGATTATGTTGCTTAATTTATTGTGTATAGAGCAAAATTGCATGCAGAAAGCTATTAAGAGTAACATTAGCAAAGCATATGTTTCTAAATAATATTCTGTGATAAAATAATCCTTTTTTAATATGGGATCCTGTACCAAAAGTTGAATTTTTCCTTCATAGATGTTTGTTCAGCTACAGCATTGCTGTGGCAATTGTACCTGTAAATACCTTAACAAGGGCCATCTGCTCACTGTTTCGGTGGCAACACCATATGCCTCTATTGCTCAGGTCCCTCAGGCCTCACATTGTCTACTAGCAGTTTGCTTGACAAAGCAAATAGTCGTACTATTGCAGGTGAATTGTGACCCAAATTGTTTGCCTACCTGTGTCTACAACCTTTCCAGAAAGACTTCACCCACCATCAAGTTATGGGATTCACATGCCAGGGTTTTTGTTTGAGGGACCATTTCTTCCAACAGGAAGCTGTTTATGAAGCTAGCTTTCACTCTGAGTCACACACTGCTTGTGGAAGAATAAAAGACATGTTAGAGGAAGGCTCAATTTTCCTGACTGAGGCTGTCTGATCATCTTCGGCCAAATATATAAGGAAGCTCAACCACAGTAGCTATGACTTTCATTCCCAGCTACATGCGGACACATAGGGAGCTCAATTGAGACCCCAAGTCTTATCCAGGGGATGCCGAGCCTTAGAGCATCACTGCATGGTTCTTGCTTATGGTTTGAATATCGGTACATGGAATTGTAGCAATTAAAATATACATGCCTATACTTTACTTGTCTCAGAGCTATCTATGAATTGTAGGAAGGACATCAGGGCCCTCAAAAGTAAATAAAATAAACACAAAGTTTTATCTAACCCAGAAAATATTCATGGTGTCCAAGGAACTCTTATAATTGTGTAATGCCAGATAATTTCAATAGACTTAAACTGACAGCATTTACTTCTTTTCAGTCGTTAAGCTTGTGGCAATATTCTCATGCTACCCCTTGCGAAATAGACAAATAAAACTTCCATGGTTTTCCTTTGCTGAAAGATTAAAATTTCCTTGGACATTCTGTGCCTCAGGCAAGTTCGTGATTTCAGACTGTACTGTCTTCATTTCTCCTCGCAACTCTGGCTACGCCGCCTGCCTTGTTGATGGAGATTTCTCCAAATGAGGAACTGCTTATCTGTAGGCCACAACTAAAAATCCTTCTCAGTGAAGCCACACTTGATTCCAGAGGCAACAGAAGTGATGTCCCTTTTGTGCTGCCAGAGACGTTAGTGATTTTCTATAGCTGTCTGGTAAATCCCTACAATTAGCCTGCTTGGAAGGACACCAATTCCTTGTCTCACAATTCAGGAAAGTAGCAGTTGAGACAGAATAAACTACATTTTCTGCTTAAGATCTCACAAGGCTGAACACAAAATCAATCCACTTTCACTGTCACTCAGGCTGTTGGTCAAATTCCATTCTTTGAGGTTTGTGTCTTTCTTTCTGCTCTTGTGAGGGAACACACTGTTTCCAGAAACCATACATATTTCCCATCACATGACCACCTCTATCTTCAGACCAGCGGGGTCACGTGTAATTCTTATCCTTCAGTCCTCCCTGATGTCACCTTCTGCCAGAGATTTCCCCATCTTTTGAAAGCATTCTTGTAATTAGAAAGAATATTTTTTATAAACAGGTGTCTGTGTGATTAGTTACTTCAATTGTTTCCACAAAATTTTCTTCCAGGTTACACTGTTGCCAAAAACCAATGTCAAACTAAGTGGAAGACTCCTTGCACAGAGGAGTTAGAAAGCAACTTTTGTCATGCTGGAGGGCTGAAGAACTCAGAGGTTCAAATCACCAACCCAGAGTCAGGTTTGAGTTCAATTTAAATATGGTTTTCAAGTGAGAAGTACAAAGCTGATAGCAGGTTATTACATAATTGGTTACCTGGAATACAAGAATTAAGTCATATTTTGTCGGGTAGATTTACTTAAAAGGAATTGTTTATTATAAGGTAGGAACATTCTGGGAAGGAGGGGAGAGGATGTGAGCAGAGGAAGTAGAGTTAAGTGGGTCCTTGACTGGGCCAGTCTGTCCCAGAAATTAAACCCTTGAAGCAAGTTGGAAACAATATCTTTTTTTAACTAAGGAAAACACAAGCTGGACACAGTCAAATTGGACCAGAACATTATCAAAGACAAGTAGCATGTCAAGGCTGATGAATTTAGCAAGCTAGCCATGTGGCAAGGCTCAGGAGCCTGTGGTCAAATGTCTCTAATGGATTTCTAACTTTTGCTATAATATGCCAAAAGGTCTGCTATTCTATAAGTGTGCCCTTACAGCATTACATAATTAGGCTGTCCCATCTCATTTTATTGACAGCCTTCTGGATTATATAAGGGAATCCTGGGCAACATTGGCATTGTCAGGATTATGCCTCACACAGAAACATTTCCTCATATATTGTTAGGGTACTGCACATAGCCTTCTCTTACAATTCAAGTGTCTTTCTAATTACATCAGTGATTCTTTCAGCATAGATATAGCAAATCAATAATATAGAATTTAATTCTTACTGTGTAAAAAGGCAAATTAAATACAGACTATTGTCTTAGAAACATTACTGCATAAAATCAACAACTGGGATCTCATCTTATTAAAAACGTTTTAAATAGCAAAACAAATCACCAAGAGTGAAAAGAACCCCATAGAGTGGGAAAAACTTTTAGCCAGTTTTCCCTCAGATAAAGAACTAATATCTATAATATATAAAGAATTGAAAAATATTAGACTCCTTCAAAAATGGGGATCTGATATTAACACACACTTATCAGATGAAGAAATACAACTGGCAAGTAAATACATGAAAAAATGTTCAGCATCACTGGTCATTTGAAAGGTGCAAGTTGAAAGAGCACTGAGAGTCCATCTCACTGCAGAAGAACAGCCATCTTCAAGAAATTAACCAATAACAAATGTTGGAGGGGCTGTGGGGAAAAAGGAACACTGCTCCATTGATTGTGCAAGTGTAGACTATATAGCCCCTGTGAAAATCAGTGTGGAGTTTCCTCAAAAAAGTAGGATTACAACCCTCTCTTCCCCTTCTGGATATTGTTCTGGAAAAATTTTAAAAAATCATAACACAGTGATATATGTGAAACTATTTTTATAGCAGAACAATTTATAATAGCTAAATCTGGAAACAACCCAAATGCCCATTAACCAAAGGGTCAATAAAAAAGGTATCGTCTTTTTATACAATGGAGTACCACTCAGCCATCAAGAACGATAAACTTGAGACATTGATGTAAATGGATGCAACTCAAGACCGTATTCTTAGGTGAGACAAATCAGACTCTCAGGTGTAAACGTCATATTACCTCCTGGTATGAGAAACTGAAAGTGTAAAAAGGACCAAAATGTATAATGTGCATTATGTCATGGGAAGAAATTGTTCAAAGGGGAGAAAGGGAAAAAGAAGGAAGGGAAAAGGAAAAAGGAATACAAGAGATTTATACTACTCGTTTCTCCTAGTTCATTGAAAGGAAACGTCTGTGCTAATATTGTTTGGAGACTTTTTTATGCCCATGTCTTGTACTCTGAGTAACTACTTTAAAGATAACAATAAGTAATATATTAACTATTGTGATTCTCCTAGGGTTTTGTTATGAAATTTTATTTATTCCATAAAATAAACTATCGATGTGATCAAGTTTAAACTATGTTATAACAACTATTCTCAATCTAAATTGATTATTCAAATATTTAAAAAACAAATACATTGTTTATTTTGTGAAACTTTGTCTTAGCTGTCACCGTTGTGGATTAACCCTGGGTGGCCAACTTGTAACATTCAGCTGAACTGAATCAGAGTGGTGGTGGGTGTGGAGGGCCCACCTGAGGACTGTTGCCAACAGCATAACAAAGAGAACTGGAAAGGAAGAGGTGGGACTGTTGTCCCTCCTAGAGAAGCTTGTCATGCTGGTTTTCCTGATGTGAACTCCGCTGTTATCATCAGAGGAGCTCAGGTCCTCATTGTCACTGAGGATGGCTGCTGTTCCCTTTGCGGGACTCTGATCCTTATCTTGAACCTCATTTCCTGGTGCCAGTGCCAAGCCCTCAGCCTGCTGGTGCAGATCTTTCATCCTGCTGGCACAGATGTTTTAGCTTCCACGGCAGGCCTTTGGGGCTTTCCAGTGTAGATCCTCGATGCAGACTTGCATGGGACATTGTTGTGATCTCTTGGCCTCCAGCTGGACTCATGGAGGTCATTGCCTGGGGGCCAGGCACTCAGCTGGATTTGTTGAGTCTCTAGTATGTGGACAGATCCTCCATACTCTTTTGATTTGAATCTTTGGGTGAATATTATAAGATAATTTTATAAATTCTGTGCCCTATCTTAAATCCTTTCCCTTGTAAAACTTGATGACATCATCTAAGTAGTTTTATCTAAGTATTTTGATATAGGTATATAGTCTGAACTCTCAAATATATCTTGCATCTCTGCACTGTACCTAGTTCAAGATAAGCACATAACAAATACATTAAACAGAATTAACTTAAGTAAAAAAAATATCAAATTTCATTCTCATTGTGTAAAAGCAAAAAACCCAAATGAAGCACAGATTATCTTAGAAAAATACTGAAGCGATCAGTCTTTAAACTATTTTGTCACAGCTTCTGTTTTTCTTTATTTAATGGGAAAAGTAAAACACAATTTCAAAACAAAATAATGAATAACAATAGTTAATACATTGAGTTTTGTTTTCTTTAGTTACTCAGAGCACAAGATATGAGCATAAAAATTCTGCAATGTTAGCACAAAACTTTCTTTTAAATGAATTAAGAGAAAGCAGTAGTATAAATATCTTGTAAGTTTTTCTTTTCCCTTCCTTCCTTTTCCCTTTTCCTCTATCCTTTTAAACAATTTCTTCCTATTTCACAATGTCTACTGTACATTTTGGAACTTATTTACTCTTCCAGTTTCTCACACCAGGCAGACAGTATAATGTTTACACCTGTGAGTCTGATTTATTTCACTTGAATATGTTCTCAAGTTGCTTCTATTTATCTATCAATGTCTCAAGTTCATCCTTTATGGCTGAGTAATACTCCCTTGTATAAAACAACCACATCATTTTTTATTGATTCTTTGGTTGTTGTGCATTTTGGTAGTTTCTAAGATGTGGCTACTACAAAATGCTAAATTTAGCTATTACAAATGTAAAACATGGGTGTATATATATATATATATATATATATATCTCACTGTGATGTGATGTTCTTAATTCTTCTGGGACAATACTTAGAAAGGGAGTAACCACTGGTATTCTTAATCTAAGTTGATTATTCAAATGTTTTAAAACAAATATATTATATTTATTTTGTTGAAGTTTAGCTTAGCTGTGAATGTCATCAAAATAATTTTATCTAATTATATATGAATAAATACATTTATAATACATGTATGAATACATGTAATATATGTATAAATACATATATATGTAGTCTGAAATGTAAATAGAAACTTCAACCTTAAACTAAATAAAACTATAGAATGTATCAGAAATTAGAGAAATAAAAATGTTAGAGTTTAGTATAAACAGAAATTTTTTTTAAAGCTACACATAGTATACATTCAGTGAATGCCTGGTGAACTTTTGCCCCATCCAATACCAGATAAGTCCAAGTTTACCACTGGAAGACACATTCATAGAGAGATAAGAAGCTCTCACCCTTTGTAACTGAAATCACTGAGGAAGGAGGTATTAGTGTAAATCCTAATGAAGTATGAATGCTTCATATAAGGAATTTGGTGAATAACAAGGAAGCAAGCATGCTGGGCAATAAAATAGGAATATGAAATTCCATTGAAATACAGATGTAGTTCTGAGATGTCATCAGGATGAAGAGGTTACTAACAATGTACCTGAATTGCATGGACTTTTGGTGATATAAAACTGATTTTTTCTAATTATCAAATTTAGAGTATATAAAAACTTCAAAATGGTAAGCATCATTAAAGCATGAGAAACTTTGAATGTTGCTTGTGAGTCAGGAGAAAGCTTTCCACATATGTTTACATTTCAGTGCCAGCAGAGGTGGTGAGACTGAGGCATCCTGTAATGAATCAGGAAGAAAATGTTAAGTATGAAAAGAAAAATTATTATGAAACCTGCCGCAAGGTTGGAAGACTCGGAAGCTCATTCTCAGTGTTCTAAGACCATATATTCGCTTCCAGTAATTAACTTCCAGGCTCACTGCGGAGTCCACTGACAGTGGAGCAGAGTTCTACTTATCCTATGTTCCTGTCTACATTTGCATTTTCTCTTTCATTTTGGTCCTTCTTAGGCATCTGTAGTGTAGTTTTGTTTTAAAAATGCACTTTTTGCATGACTAAAGTTGTCATGTGTTTATTGGGCATTTGCATATTTCCATGAAGTGAGCAATTTGTTGCACACTTCAGGGGATTTTCTTTAAATCAGTAATTAATTTATATATCCTACACAATAGTCTTTTCTAAGACATATGTTCTGCATATATTTCCTCATATCAGATGGCTTTTGTGCTCATTTTTGAGGGTCATTTTGATGGAAAAGTGTTTGGTTTTGATAATGTCTGACTTAGCCATTTTTAATGTTTATTGCATCCTATAACATCCCTGGGAAAACTTTGCTTTCCCGAACATAGACAATCTAATAAATTAGTTTTTTTTTTAATCTCACTTCAGTTTTAGCTTTTAAATATAAGCATGTGGCCCATTTACATGTGTGGAGTAAGAAGGTAGATTTGCAGCTTAACTTTATTCAATATTGATGTACAGTTGCTGTAGAATGATGGCTGGAAATCTTTTCCCTTTACTGTGCATCTACTTTGGAGCTTTTGTCAAATCAAGTGGTCAAGTAAGCGTGGCTTTATTTCTACACTCTCTATTTGCTTCTATCAGGTGACTTTTCAACTCATACTAACACTGTATTATATATATATATATATATATATATATATATATATATATTTTACAGTACAGCATAGAATATGATAACATATTAACATGTTATATGTCTCCATGTATTTAGGCATTCTGTAATTTCTTTAAAGAGTGCTTTATAGTTTCTACCATAGCTTTCTTGCAAATTTTTCATGTAAATTTGTTCTTGTGTAACATAGCATCTTCATGATTAAAACTAATGCATACTTTCAGTTTTGTCCTTCACACTGACACTGGACTTTGGCCCATGAGCAGCAGCAAATATAAAACAAGCAGGGGTTTGGGAAGCCAATGGTTCTGAACCTGACTGGGGTAATCTGTTGCATGGCTGGTGGCCAGTTCACTGCCAGGCATGTGAGCTGAGCCATCCTGTGCCAGCCAGCTGGAGATAAGACAAACGAGATGAGACTGGCCAAAATCAGCTCATCAAAATATCTGGTCATATGAATTGTGAGCTAAAGAGCTAAATAAATAAATAGTTATTCTTTAACCCATTATGTTTGGGAGAGTCTTATTGCATGGCAAAGTCAACATACAACACACAGGGTTCTCTTTCTGTACGTGTCTTTATCTCTGTTTATCTCTGTCTCTCTCTGTCTCTCTGTCTCTCTCTCTCTCTCTTCCAATCTTCTTTTTCATTTATTTTCCAGTCATGATAATCATAAAGGTCTTTGAGAAAGCAAGGAATAAGGTTTTTAAAAAAGCACCAAGAAAATATTTTATATGTGAATTCTTGTTTTACCGCAAGCATTTATTTTCCCAGTAAAAGAGTGTTTTCATTTTTTGTCACAGCCAAAAGAGTTTTTGAAGGGATTTAAATATTATGATTTTTATTTTCAAATTTTTGTTAGTGCTCTTTTGCAGAACAAAATGTTCTGTTTGTATTTATTGTGGGGAGTTTGGTACACATACATAACACATCTCAAATCTTTTTACTTTTCCTTCTCCCTGATTTTCCTCCTCTCTTTATCTTTTGGTCATGTATATCCATGAGAGATAAATTGCTCAATATAAGATACTCTTCTTACTGGGTGTGGTGGCACATGCCTGTAATCCCAGAACTTGGGAGGCTGAGGCAGGAGGATCATTGCGAGTTCGAGACCAGCCTGGGCTGCAAAGTGAGCTCAAGGTCAGCCTGAACTGCATAGAGAGACCATGTCTCAAAAAGAAAAAAAAAAGATACTCTTCTTTCAGTAGCTGGGTAGTTGAAGTTTTTTTTTTTTTTTTTTTTTTTTTTTCCCTAGGCAATAACTCCAGGGCATCATTAATGAGAATCCTCTCCCTGTTCTATTAGAATAACTAAGGAACAGGAAGATGTGATCGGAATCAGAGGTGAGAAAATTACTCCAAAATGCTATCAGATGAGTGAAATTCTATAAAAGGAGTTTCTGCTCTTCTGCTCCGTGACCATCAACTGGCTATGTTTTCCTGAGGCTCATGTCATATTTTCCTTGTAAACTTATTCAATTCAGAGAAAAGACACACATGGAGATCAGCCGGGAAGCCATTGCAGCAGCTCCAGAGGGACGCCAAGCGTGTGTAATAGCAAGAACTGACACCTAGATGAAGATCCGGGTCACAGCGTCAGCTTGCAGGATGTGGTTATGAGCAATTAGCTCTGTTAGATGAGAAAGATGGGGGTCAGAGGGACCCACTGAACACTTCTCCCGATCCTGCTCTCCACTCTACGGGGAGAACTGCTCTCACGGTCTAGTTGCCCAGTCTTCTCTAAATCACGCTTGACACTCAGTGTGAAGCTGTCCGGTTCCTAGAGCTTCCGTTTAGAGATCCCATAAGATGTGTGCAAACTGTGCGCCACGGCACATTCCTTCTCTTATGTGATAAAGTTGGCTCTTTCCAGAGGTACCATGATAGTATCTCAAAAACAGCCTACCTAGTAATTTAGCAAAGCTAACGTCTATTAATCTGAGAAACATGTAACATTATTTGTGGTCTCAGAAACATCTCAGGGAGAGTGCCATCACAGCCTCTTCAGATTTCCTTTTTGGTTTTGTCATTCTAGTAGGAATGCTTATCACATGATGCATTTTAAAGCTTCAACAATTGTGCTTTGCACTTTCTCCTAAAATTACTTTTCTATTTGCCCAAGGAATGATGAAGTCTTGGATGTCAATATTTCCTATAAACTATGATAAATTATACTCAAGTACTTCTTGACTATTTCATATTTCCACTAAAATATCTGCTATTTGGCCGACGGGTGTCCTCTGTATTCACTTTACAGATACAAAGCTGTTAAAGGTATGATGTGGGGACCGGGGATATAACTCAGTGGCACAGCACCTGCCTGGCAAGTGTGAGGTCCTGACTTCAATTCCTGGTACCAAAAGAAAATGTATGAAGATATGGTGTGTATTTAAATAATAGACATTTACTGTAGTAAAATGCATATTTTTATTAACTGTTTCAAAATATTCCCCCTCGCGTCAAAGACTCTTACCACTTTCTGAAGTAGTTGTGGGAAATCCTTTGTGGAGTCTTTGATTCTGCTATTAGAGCTGTCCCAGTGTCCTGAATAGCTTCAAAATGTTCAATTTCCCAAGTGCCCTGACTCTGAGGAAGTGTTGGAAGGTGCACAGTGCCAGCTCTGTGAATAAGGTGGGTGAAAGCACACTGCGGAGTTTTAGGAGTCTTCCTTCCTCTTACAAGTGATCCAAAGAGGCATTTATTAAGTTTTTTATCACACCGTGTGAAGTAAATCGTAAAAGAGCACACAAGGAACCCTAAGGAACAAGAGCAAAGCAGGAAGCACAGCAACCCTAGATTTCAAGTGATACTGTGAAAGGAGTGTGATTAAAGCAGCGCGGCACAGGCAAAAACTAGATACAACAATCCATGAAATAAAACGAGGGAGCAAAAACAGCCCTACAAACTTTCAATCGTTTAACTTATGACAAAGAGGCCAAAAATAAATGGTGCTTAAGAGAACCTCAAATAATGCTAGGAAGCCTGGTTATCCACATGCATGGGACAGTATCTAGAACCATATTTCTTATACTGTATTAAAATTAAATCAGTTAATTAAAGAGCTAAACATAGAAACAGAAACAGGTAACTGTGGAAATATAAAACAGGTAAATCTCTTGAGGAATTGACATAGATAGGGACTTTCTAAGCAGAGGCTCAATTGCACAAGAAATAATCCAAGAATCTACAAATGGGACAATATTAAATAAAAAATATTTTGCACAGCAACAACCAACAGAATCAAGAGATAACCCACAGTATGGGGAAAATTTTTATCTCTTAATTTTCAAAGGATGAGTGTGTAGAATATACAATATATGTGTATATATCTATCTCTAACTCTGTCTGCCTACCTATCATCTATCTATATATCTATGTATCTATCTAATTAGATACCGTCCAAATAAGATACTCAGTCAAAGGAAGAGAAATCAAAATCAGAGGACATTTATCAAAAGGAGAAATACAAATGGCCAATAAGTACATGGAGAAAAGGTTATTATCATCCATGGTCATTAGTGTGATTTAGGTCAAAATAACAATGAAACATCTTCCGAAAAAAATGGCTATCATCAAGAATGAAAAACACAGGAAAGAAAATAGTGGTGAAGTTTTGGGGGAAAAGGAGCACTTTTGTTGTGGCAAATGTGAACTAGTACAGTCATTAGGAAATCAGTATGAAGATTCTTCAAAGAATTAAATATAGAAATTCCACTTGACTCAACTATAACTTTTCTGTGAATCTTCCCAGAAGAGTTGAAGATGTCCTACTTCAGGGGTACATTCTGTATGTCAGTAGTCACTAAAAAACAGATTTAATGTAAGACCCACAAATATATGAGGATTTATAGGATTGGTTTACAATTGCTGCCACTTTCAGGAGGCAAAATGTGTGCCTGTGGGCTGAAGTCCAAAGGATCCTGTTGAAGGCCAGTAACTGACTACAATGTCCTCGTGAGTGCAGATCAGTAGGGCAAAGGGTCTGGAAAGGAAAGCTGAAGAGTCTGCACTAGAAGCCAGGGGACAACATCCAAGGAGAAAGGGAGCCCTGGAGCTCCCCCTCAGAAGCAGAAGCGAGTCTGCCTTCTTCGTTTCCCTTTTATACCATTCTGGGACAGTCCTCCCTTGTGAGGGCCTCCCACATCCTGAGCTATGCTGGGTCAATTTGCTTGGGCATTTCTTATCCAAGTGGACACAATCAGTTAACTATCACACAGCCATACCCATGTTCATAATAGCATAATTTATAAAAGCTAAATTTTGGAATGATCCTATATGCCCATCAACAGGTGAACAGATAAAGAAAATGTAACTCATATATATAATGCATGGATACACACACACACACACACACATATACACATATATGTACATATATATCGTGGGTATAAAGAAAGATAAATTTGAGTCATTTGTATAAAAGGGCTACATCTTGAGACATAATGTAAATGAAAGAAAAACTATAAAATGTTAAATATTACATGCTTTATTTAAAAAATGAAACTCAAAATTAATGACCAAAATAAAAGATGATGAGTGTGTGGGAGGTAGACTGTGGAAATGCAAAAGGAATCTAGGATCAGAGAGGAAGGACAGGGAGAGGAAAATTGAGATGCAAGCACTGTGGATACCAATTCACCGAGACGTTTGCAATTATTATGTATCACAAACATACACCAATGAGAGAAAAAATGAGATAAGTGTGTTGGGAATAATAAGTGATGAGTTCTGAGGAGGATTAATGGCAATGCGTCTGGTACTGTAGCAAATGATTTTATCTAAACATTCACTGTAGTTTTGATCACAATTTATGTAAATACAATGCCTTGTAGATGCTGACTTGTTGGAATCTTCTGGAAAAATGACTTTCTCTGCATCTTTATTTAAATGAAAGTAGGCCTCACCCCCACTTTATTTTTCTGTTTATTGGAGAAGATTGCAATTTCAAAATTCTGCATTTTCATATGTGGGTACGTCTCAACAGGACCCTAGAAGGAGAATTCAAAAGCTGTTGCTTTGCTGTGCTGTCTCCAGATGAGTGAAAATAAAAGGCTATTCACAACTCACAGCTGACTGTAGATACATCAACTGATTGGCTTTGACACATGTTATCTTTTCAAAGTTGCTGTGAAATTTCTAGTCCATCTCAAAAGCTATATATTATAAACAGTGTGTCAGTATCCGACAAGATCTTCTATGTATTTGTGCCTTCTACTTTTTTGGTTTCCTTTAAAATGTGCTTCAAACACTTCAATCTTATCGTTTCTATTTTTTCCATATTTTATTACTTGGGTCTCAAAGTTACTTATGTCCTTTCTCCATCTCAATCAGCCTTTTCCCAGTGAGTCAGGGTCTCTCTTTCTTCTCCTAGTATTGTATGTCCACTCTGGTGTTAGAGTAGCCAATTTCTCAGTTTTTTCACCTGCACTATGAAGAAAAAAAAAAAAAACAATTGAAGACTTTATCTGTTGCTTCATTAAAGCTTTTATTTTGTGTCTTGGTTTTTTTGAGACAGGGTCTCACTATGCAGTTTACATTGGCCTTGAAGACACTACATAGCCCTTGCTGGGCTTGAACTGCTGGTCACCCTCCCCAGCGTTCATTGCAGCTTTGCAATAGTCCTTTCTTTGAAACAATTCTCTCATCCATACTCTCTGTGTCTCCACCACACTTCTGTTTCTCCTACCCTTTTACCTTACCTCCTTCCTCTTTCCGTTTCTCAGTTTCTGTCTTGCATCAATCAGTGGCTGTGATATTTTCTTTCTGTATCATTCTGGACAGTTCCAGATTTGTAAATTTAAGAGCCATTTGGTCATCTTTTCTGATCTCTCTATAAGAAATTTAACCCAGTTTTTCCCGTTTCTGTTTTTCTTAGAGAGTGCAACAAAAATTCTCCTAGTGACCTATACTCCACCCCTCCTGTGGCTTGAGCATTTTCTAAGCCTTGATTCAGGCTCCTCATTTAATGACCACATCACTTTCCCAGGTCTTCAATTATGTTGGTCGCTACACCAAGACACTGAGGGTCTATCAGTAAGATGTATAGAACTGTACAAAATAAAAACAATGGGTGGAGATTCCCAATAGTGAGCTTCCAGAGTGAGTCAGAGCAGTCGTTAAACGGGTAGGTCGTTAAATGAGCAATATCTATATTTTGAAGTATGCTGTCCATTGCGAATTACTCAGAGAGTAGGAACAGTAGGACTGCAGTATTCAGAGATGGCCCCTTTGGAAAGGGGTTTAAATCAGCCAACCTCACTAGGGCAGGGCGCCGTGATTGAATGCTGATGGCTTTGTAGCATGGAGAAACTCACAAAGTGCACGTACACATGTGTGAGTTTTCTCCCTGCTAGAAGGCCAACAGCAATGCCAGTGCTTCCCCCAGAATTATGAGCTAAATAAAACTTTTATCTTTTTTTCCCTGAGGCATAATGAATACGATCATCACAGGGAGATGGTCCTGATACATACCACATCCTGATGCTCCTCAGGTCCTTCACCTGCTCATCTGCCCTTTCTCAAGTACTCTCTCTTCTCTCTGCAAAGTGCATCTCTTCGTTTCCTGTAACCTCTCTTATTTTGTTCTTTGAGATTATCATGTAAGAAAAACCATGCAATATTTAATGTTCTGCATCTGCCTTGTCTCACTTTGCATTGTGACCTCAAGGTGCATTCAGTTTCCTAAAAATGACTCAAATTTATCTTTCATTATAGTTAACTAGGGTTCCATTGTGTGTATGTACATTTCTTTATCCACGCATCCGTTCAGCTGTGCCCATATAAATATGGGTATTCATGTACCACACTAGTCTTACGTCTTCATCTGCTTTGGGAAAACACCAGAACAGGTACAGCTGGGACAAATGCAATTTCTACTTTTAGTTTCTTGAGGAATCTTCATGCTGCTTTCCATAGTGGTCAGGCTGGTTTATATTCCCAGCTGCAATGTAGAAATGTTCCTTTCCCTTTGTGACTTCACCAGCACTTGTTCCTTTTTTGAGTTTTTGAGTGCTGATGATAGCCACTCTTGCTCGTATTGGGTGAAATCTCAGAGTTACTTGACTCAAATATTTCATTATTGTAATGAAAATTTGACTAATTAACTTCATTACAATTATCTGATCATTTAACTTGTCCCTTTAACTGAATTAAAATAGCCATCAACTCCTTTATCTCCATAATACAGAAAATTTCTCCTTTTTTATTTTAAAGAGAAAAAATAAGAACAACATAGACGAAAACAAAGCAACACAAAAACAGTAAAAATGATACAGGGTTTCAAAAAAATGAGAGGAATTAACAGAAGTTTTATAAGATTTCTACTCTGTCCAAGAAATTTGGATATTGGGACAAACTGTGATTTCATAATAATGAAATTGGAAATTAGAACATAGCTAAAATTATGAATAGTTCTCACAATAAAAAATAATAAAGTTGTTTTAATGCTAATGTTAAATTTTTACAAATATTTTAAATCTATAATGATTTTCTTACTGTAATATACTTGCAAAGGTAAAAAGATATTGCTACATTACTGTTTATAAATACTGTATTTCCTTTCTACACCCTTAATAGTATAAGTAAAATTTCTGTTTCTTTTTTATGAGGCAACATATTTCATCAGTATCTCACTGTTAACACATTAAATAGTATTTCTGCCTTCAGTATGCTTAAACAAAACTGTTATCCATAGTGGTAAAACAAGGCATTAACAGTGCATGCATATTTGTGTGTGTGTGTGTGCGCACACATGTGTGTCTTCAGATGTCATTTATTGTGTTTTACTTAGAGGTATAATCTTGCTTGACATTTTTATACTATTACCATCTGGAAAAAACCATGAAATCACTACAAGAAGTAAAATATCATTCCCGTGGATCTGCCTTGAGGTAGTAAGATGAACAATTTTCATTCAAATATAGATGCCATGTAGCATTAGTAAAATGACCTGAAGTGACTTATTTTATTGCTTTATTAAAATATTGTGAAACTAGCTAGATTATATATATATATATATATATATATATATATATATATAATGTTAATTGGGAATATATATATATATATTCCCAATTAATTTATCATCTTTGCGATATAGTCCAGTAATTATGGATTAATGATGACAGTGGGAAAGACTTTTTACTAATTTGTGAGTCATTTTAGACCATTTTATTGTCATTGAATCAATATATGATATTTGTTGAAAATTTAATTAACATTAAGGACATTTTATTAACATTTTATTCTGTTATCCAAAAGAACAGCATTTCTAATTCCGAATAAACCAATGCAAATCTTTCAAACACCTTTAAGCAGCATGCTATTTAATTCTTCTGGATTCTCTAGAGAAAAATGTGGTGTGAAAGCACAGGTTTATATTTTTTGGCTCACTTGTAGTTTCTTACAATTTAAGGAATGATATAATAAGAAAAAGAACAGTAGTTATCTCCATAGTTTACACGTGGCAATGAATTCTGAAAGTTACATTCCCATTATAAGAAAATAGATGAGAAATTAATTAGCTCTCTAAATAATTTAGAAAAACTTAAAAATTAACCTAGGTTCATAATTGTGAGAATTTATGTATTTCAATAAGTACACCCATTGAATAGTTATGTCCTACTTATAGAATGATTGTCTTCCAATTTCTTGTGCAGAACAAATAGTGATCTTATAAGAATAAACATATATGTAGTAGATAATGATTAGTTTTAATAGAGAATATAAAATCTTAAGAAAAAGAATACAAATCTCTCATCATTAAACACTTATACAAAAAGCTACTATTTAAAGTCTTACAAATTTCCACATTAGTAGAAACTAAGGAAAATTTCATAGAATTTCACAGGTAAAGAAAGTAAAATTAACACAAATCATGCACTGTTGTAGTTAATACTTCTTGTCATATGACATATGGATTAAGTATTTTTAAATTAGGCATTTATATGTTTATTCAAATTATGTCAGTGACCTTGAAGTGGTCAACTCTGTCAGCATTTACAATACTCTAGTAAATCATGTGGACAAAGAGTCCTCTTGTCACAGAACTTATATTCTAGTGAAAATAAGAGTAGTGAACATCTGTAATGAATTTTCAACTCTCGTATGTATCATGTGAGAAATTGGTCAGCGCTTCAGAGAAAGGGAAAGGTAGATAAATGGAGAAGGAGACCAGCGGTTCTGAGGTGATTGAGCCTCACTAACATGTGAATCTGAGCTTCAACCAAACAGATCTTTTACCTATGACTCTGGGGTGGAAATTTGCTTCTTCATGAGAACATTATGGTTCGCTGTACCAGGAATATAGAGATCAGCTGTCACCAAGAAAGAATGAGAGAAAGATGTGGGCCACAGATCTGTCTGCCGTATGACAGTTTCTGTGTGCAAATCAATCTCGTCAGGAAAACCGACTAAGATTCTTACATATGCTGGACTTCTTCATGCACTTTCCCTCTCTCCCTGAGCTCCCTCCCTGCCTCCATCCTTTTCTTCTTTCCTTCTTTCTCTTCTTAAAGTGTTTGTTCTAATGCTTCCTTCCTGGGCGCCGGACATTATGATAGAAAGAAACGCCAGTACAAGGGCCCTCTACAGGCTGGATCGGGCTGGGCTTGAGGAAAGGAAGAAAGCATAAAATGATAACAAAGAAAAGGCTGCACAAGTATGATATTGGGATGACCTGTGCCGCAGCTCACCTTTCAGTCAAATGTGCGTGGGTCGTGTGTGTGTGTGTGTGTGTGTGTAGGAGCAAAAGTGTAGGAAGGCCATGGAGGAAGCATTACACAGAATAGGGATTCATTTTAACAAAAATGACATAGTTAAATGACAAATATTAAAGCAAAATATCTTCACAGTGTAAAATCAAACTGAGAGGGAATTATACAAAGAGAAAATAGAACAGGAAAGAAGGAAAGAAGCAAGAGAGGAAGGAAGAAGGGGAAAAAGGAAGGAAGTAAGGAAGGAATAAAGGGAAGGAAAGAGATATTGGAACCCTGAGGTCATGTCCCATAGTGAAAAAGAATAAAAATGTGGATGGAGGCGGTAGAGTACAAGCAAATTTATTTATAAAATATACAGACAAGGAGGTAAAGCTTCTGCTAGCTAAAGGGGTTCCTGACCAGCACACCCCGGAAGGTTGTTTGTCTAGGGATTTTAGAAGGGAATTAGGGTCATTGAAAGTGATATAGTCTCTACCAAATTGGAGATTGTATCCTTTTCTGGGGTCCCATATATGCATTTTTTCACACACTCTTGATGCAGGGCCCATGTGCCCTTGAGACCTTGGCCTGTCGCATCATGTTCTGGAAAGTTCTGTCACAGCCACAGGACACCTGGCAGGTCTTTTGTAAGATCCCTGGAAGGTGATGACTTAACTGACTCCATTTCGGTCTTCCTAACTCCATTCTGGGGCCATTGTACTTACTGCCTAATAGAACCCTAACTTCTTTCTCAGAGGGAAGAAAGAAGGGAAGAAAATAGGAAGGGAAGAGGAAGGGGGGAGTAAAAGAAGAACACGGAGTCAGGGAAATGTGAGTGTCTTACCCATATTTCCTGAATAGTTTGACTTGTAACTCATGGCTGAGGTTCTTATGGCAGAAAAGCATAAATGGCAAACGTCCTTCTCTGTATTCCAGAGCATCAGCTGACTTACACACCATGAAGCTAACTCTGCATTCTGATAGAGTAGTTCATATTTTTGTCAGGAAGAGGGCCTCCCATTCGGGAAATTTAGGAGAGTGGAGACACGAAGACAAAGTCAAACTGACCAAGATGCCATATGTGTACCAACTGATCAGGACAAATGCATTTCTTATGGACCACAGTTATATGATAATAGAAAACCCTAAAAGTAAACAAAGGTATACTTATAAAAAATAATTCTTTACTATCTTCGAGGACTGGCAATGCCCAACCTCACCATGGTAAAAGACCTTCCTCTTGGGATAGCAACGCCCTCCTTTTTGTCTTTTACCACAATTTGAGTTTAAACACATTCTGCAGGTTTCTAACCAATCTGCAAGTAGCCCTGAATATTGAATAAAATTACTGTGATTTTACTGGTGATACTTTTAGTAAGGTTTAAGTCTTGATTTATGCATTTAATTATATATGGTTTCCTGGAATAGTCTTATTAAATGTTGAGTCCCTAAGCTTATCTTTATGAAATATTTCTAACTGCGCTTAAGCCTTTTAGCCCCCCGAGAAATAGATGAAAGGAGTGGAGGATTGTGTCAGGAATGTCTGAAGTATATTTATCGTGTTTTTTTTTTTTTTAGCTTTTAGATATCTAGATACAGCAGCGATATATTAAAATCTGTAATTTCTCAGATTTTAATTTACTGTCCATTTCTTAAATACAACTTTTACATTTTCAATTATGAGGTAAAATATTCTAAACTGAAGCAGGAACACTTGTCCACTACTTTGGAAACAGACATAGAACAAAAAAGATGAGTAAAATAAGGGGCAAAGAGATAAAAATAATGTTTTTCATCTTATTTTCTGACTCAAAGGTGATAAAAATATTGAGAAGGGAATCCCCGATTTTGCAGAGGAAAACAAGTGGTAATTGTGGAAGCAACGCTCATAAGTAATTGGTGGAAACATGTCTTATTTTATTTTATGCAAAGTACATTTCTCTGTATGTAAAATAAGTTCAATGAGAACAAAAATAAATTGCCCTCCCTGTCTATGAGAGCTTAAATAATGAAGCTTTTCTGCTATAAGTTTGCTTTGTCAGACAGATAGGAATATGTGCTCCATTGTTCAACCTCTAAGATAAAACCATGTACTCAGAACTTGTCAAGGAGAAGGCTAATTATGCTGCATTGCAGGCAAATGAGCTGTGAAGCAGGTCCAGAAATAAGAGGGTAAAGTGACAGAAAATGTGGACTTGTGAAAGATGGGCATGTCCAGCAGTACAGGGGAAAACAGTTGACCCATGCGTTGCAGCTGCCTGATTAAAACATTTAAAGTATAAGATGTTTTGAAAGTAGCTTATTTTTAAAATTGCACTTGATATAATCGATAAGAAAAGCTGAGTTTTATTCCAGTATCTGGAAGCTTGATAATAGAATAACAGGTTGAATCTCTCTGTCTGTGTGTGTCTCTCTCTTTCTGTCCTTCCTTCCCTCCTCTGTTTCTCTTTTTCTTTTTTGTTTTTAAATCAATACGCCACAAAGAGAACATATCTTCATAACTTTACCTTTTAAAATTTTTTTCAAACAACTACAACAAGGTTAATATTTAGGCTCAATGAAGGAGCAAATTTAGACATTTATGCTCACTTTATTTTGCTATGTAGTAGCGTGATGAGATGTTTTATTCTTACCCAAACACGTTTTCTGTTTGACTTATTTCTTTTATTTTCTTGTACTTGTCATAAAGTAATGGGGATGCTGTGATGCTTCTGTCCCTAGTAGCAGTGCAATAGTTTTCCTAATATCCACATGATTGGAATTGCAAAGATGGGGTTACATTTATTCAGCACCACAATCCCTGGTTTCTTCATTCTGCCCTGCTCCCACACACAAGCTGAGGGCTCCACCATGATGATGCAGCCAAAGACATTCACTACCCCATGGGCAGAGGCCCTCACTGGGTGTTGCATTAGGACCTTGAATTGAGAATTCCAGCTGTCAGAACAGTGAGAATACAAATTTCTATTGTTTATGCCCAATAATATGCTATTTTTCTCTGATGATCCTGTCTTGGCTGACTAATAAGGTGAGGTAGTGGTAGTATTATTGTTTCTAAACATTGTAATTATGAAAGAAACAAAAGAAAATGATTTACTAAGGTTTTGATAATAATCATTTAACAAAAGTAACTGAATTCATAAGATAGCTTTTAAAATAATGTGTCAATTATAAATTATAACTCTTGATACAGACTTGCTTCTAAAGTATTTTTTAAACTATATGACAATTAATAAGGAGCAGTGATTGTGTTATTGGTAATGCTTTGCTCCTTATTAATCTCTGGTAGTAGCTCAGAATAATGAGATGTAGTTTGATTTTTCTGGTTCTGTGTTCCTTGGGATAATTATGTCACCAAGAATGGTGGTGCTTCCAGTAATAAGAAATTTCTAGCCATTTCCAACAACAACAGAACGAATCAATGTTGTTCCTGAATGTAACGGTGATGAAACTTTGGGAATATCAACAGAATAATTGTAAATAATTCAAAAGTAGTTAGAAAATGGAGTATAAAGAGAACCACTATTAGACTAGATCTGTTATAGAGTGATCTCTCTCTCAATAGTTCTCCATCACTGACCCCATAACTTGGAAATTGTTGTGTAATTTCCATGCAATGCTGATGAGATACACATAAATCAAAACCTTGAGGACATCAACTTAAGACCCAGTGAAAGAGCTAGTGTCAGAACTCACACTTTGGTTTACATTGTGCAAAGTTCATTCTTGTGTAAATACAGTATATGCAATATATTTGTTCATTCTAGTGGGATGATGGCAACCATAACGGGAAGTTGTTCACAGTTTTTAGAACAAATGGGTGATACCTCTCAATATAGTCATTCTTCTTTATTGTTTCCCTAGGCGGTTGAATCTTAGCTTGTGTCTCAAACTATTTATGTGACAATGTTTTCTTGGATTATGGCCCTTATACCTGGTCACAATTTTGTCAGCATAGGCAATTAATAATTTTCAAGATTTTCAACTCTCTGAAAAGTTTTATATTCAACAAATATTACTGTCCTTATATCATAGATGAAGGTAGCAAAATTTAGAAAGGTTACATGGCTTGCTCAGATAACACATATATGTAGCTTATAGTACATACAAATACACATGAATAGCCAGACAAAACCAGGGGCTTAAACCCATATCTGTGGTCAATGCATATGACACTGCTTTCTGTATAACATATATTGAACATAAAATGCATGCTAAAATGTTTGTAGTTATTATGTACCAACTATCCATGAAAATCAGGTTTATTGGATGTGTGATTTAAAAAAAATAAATAACAATATATCTCCTTTATATGATTTTGTAAAATCTTAGAAACATAGTGAAGAAGTTGTTAGTCCCTTTAACCAATGGTGAGGATTACAACAGTGTAATTACTATTTCACGTTTTCCTGTTTTCTCACCTTCTTTGGGACAGTAAGTCCTCAGGTGTCATAGTTTGACCTGTTGTGGTCACACTCTGAATGTGCCACCAACTGTTCTTGCTTTCCAGCACTTATACCTTGTTAAATATCTCTCTCTTGACAATAAACAAGAGCTGTCACTCACTTCTAATACAGAATTCCAAAAAGATGACACAATACCCCTCAAATGATTACCCAGAATCATCACAGACATCTTGCCAAGCAGCCTCTCTATTGACTCCTACCCCTGTACACTTCAAGGCAACTTTACCCACTTGACAGGAAACTAAAGTCAACCTCCGGTCAACAGGCAGGAAGATCTAAGTTTCTCAGTGTGACAGTCTAGAAAGAACAGAATCTGGACAATGACATAAGTTTAATGCTAGCATATTAAAGAGATCATTGATTAGAATATGTATTTCTAAAAATAAACTTGTAAAGATACTGAGATCATTTCTCCAAGTTCTCTCAATGTAATGATAGGTCTATTAAGTGTATAATCCCCTGCCGTTCACTCTTCTGTACTGGAGTTCCAGATTGAAGCGAGTTTTCTAGAAGACATTTGTGAATACAGCTTTGGCTAATGAAACAAATCCTTGGGGAATATCCAATTGGTTTTAAGGAAATTCCTTTATCAAAAACATTGCTAACTTAGACTAAAAAAAACACTGAGAATAGAAAATGAAAAGATGCATTCAGATGTCGTGAATCAGTCAGGCATGGTGGCACATGCCTGTAATCTTAGCACTTGAGAGGCTGAGGCAGAAGGATCATTGCAAGTTCAAGACTAACCTGGGCTACAAAGTGAGCTCAAGGCCAGCCTGAACTGCATAGCAAGACTCTGTCTCAAAAAAAAAAAAAAAAAAAAGGCACGAATCATTTAGGCAGGAAGAGGAATGAAAAACTATTGAAGAAGAAACTATTTATGCATAATAATAATACTTTCATGGAAGAAGGATGATTCCAAGGTTCAAGTCAACAGATATGTGAAAATGAGCCCAAGACAATTATATTTAGGCTTTAAAGTTTACTCAAGAAACAAGTAACTTTCCCAGGCTCAACTTTGAAATGATTGCGGACAAGTGAATCTTTTGCCCACCCTTCGAACACAGTATCATTTCCTATTTTTCTTTGACTATTCTACTATTGTGTGTTGAATGTATATGGGGCAAATAATTTCTCTCTTTAGTTTTCCACCTTGACAGCTTTAGATGAATTATAATCATTCATGGGAACTCATCCTCCCCTGGATCTACTGAAGATGATGAATCCCCGGGCTTTGAGCAGATGTTTTAATGTGAGGGGACTCTTAGAGGTACTGAAATATGGTAAGTACATTTTACTAAGAAAGACATGGGTCACTGTAACATGATTGCAGTGAGAAAGACTCACATGTTCAGTCTGTCGCTACTTCATATTCACCCCCATGTGCAATCTCCTTGCAGTTTGGAGCAGTATGTGTGACTTGTTCCTCACTCACAGAACTTGGAAAGGGTGATGAGATGTCTCACTCCTCAGCTATGCAAAATTGCCAGGCTATAGTTCTTGCGCTGATTAGTAGAGGTCGGCAGAATGATTAAATAAGAACTAACATAAGGACTTTTTTTTTTACATTAGTAAAGTTTGAACACATTCCTTGAACTGTAATTTCACACACATAAAATGTTCAAAAAGTTTGGCTGATCTTGATGTAAGGTTCTTATAATGATGAATGCTATACTTTAACTAGTTTATGCTATTTTAAACTAATTTTAAAGGTTGGCAAATAGTTACATGGAAATAGAATGTCTGAGAGAAACATTTGTGAGATAGAAAGGGAATCTGGGGCTGGAGAGGGGCAGGCAGGCTGTGAGGGAAGCGGGAGGAAGATGATTAAGAAACCATGTGTATATAAGCCAACTTCCCAAGATGAACGTCATTGTTACGTATCACAAACATGCACTAATGAATAAGAAATTAAAAAATAAAGTAGCTTCATTTCACAGAGGAGTAGGTAGCAACTGGTCATACTAGGGAGTTTGCAAGTAGAGTTTCCAACTACAGTGTCTCCCAGAACTCTTTCGGGCTTTTGGATCAGGGGCTTTCTATACTCATTCGTGGAATCCTGCACTAAGGAGCTCTGGAGCTGAGTGTCCTGTTTGGAGGTGGGTCCAGGTCGGAGAGAGGTCACAGGAGGTGTGACCTGGAAAGCATCTCCCTTCCTGAGTCCTCCCCTCTCTTCTAGCTCCTGGTCTCAACCAGTTAAGCAGTTTTCCTCCTCTTGGCTCCTCCGCCATACCATTTTGGAGTGAGCCTTGTACTGTAAGTATAAGGGAAAATAACCTCTCCTTTAAGTTTCGGGTGTTGGATATTTTGTCCCAGTGAGAGAGAAAGTGGCTGAGGCAGTTTGAACAAAAAGCTGTTAATGGAACCTATCAACTAGTATAAACTAATGGGCAGGTTCTCCCCTGAAAAGGTATACAGAAGAGTGGTCTAGTCAGTGTAGGTATTTTACGGAAAGGTGTAAACCAAAAAAGAACACAGACATTATTCTGGGAGTGTGTGCTTAGCAGACTAAGGGGAAGTCCTAAAATAGAAGATCAGAGCACAGATGTTATTTTGTGTGAAAGAAAATTAGAGGCATCTAATTTCTTTGGTTCCTGTGAGAGTCAAAGAGATTTGCAAATTATTACTTACAGTATTCTGAAGGGAGGTTCAGGTGTATGTACCTTTGCATACTGCTTTGTGAGTACTTTCCACACTCCATTTTAATTTTAGAACATTTTATCTCTCTCAATAGGCTGTGAGTGGTGCTTTTGTTTCATCACTGAATTCCACATTTTGCTATCGGAAGATCATTGTAACAGTTGAGTTAAGGTAGAAAAAAATTAGTGTGCATTATTATAAGCATGCCCATAAGGGATGGTCATTTTACTGCTTTTAATCATTCACCTTGTTAGTCTGTAACAGAATATAGGACATGAAAAGAAAAATTCACCTGCAATCTATTTGTGAGGAGTGTGAGAGAATCAGGTGAAGAAATATATGTGTACAGGACTAACGGACACTGTTAGATTTCACATGTTGGAATGCTGGCCATGTGTTTACCTGGCTATCCCTGGAACAGCCTTTCTTAATATTGACAGAGGAAAATGTTCAACTGTAAAAATCCATGAGTGTATTTGTTGAAGGATTCTAGAGGTATATGCGCATTTCATAATGATAGTGAAGATATAATTTAAGTTAAAACAAAACTCAAAAGGAAGAAATGTGATTAAAACATAAGTCCTAACTCCTAAAGATATACTAGTTGTGAAACAATAATTTAAAACAAGCGCAGTTCCTTGCCAAAGTTAGATATTTGACATAAATTATCCAATTAGTTGCTCTGCAATTTAAAAGGTAAAGCTAGGCTTCACATTTGACTCCATCAATTCCCTAACCCATTGATTTTACCTGAGCTACTTCCTGAAAGTTGCTAAAAGGCATTCATGGACATTAGGTAACTTGAGGGCACTGAGTTAGGGAAAGGGATTCTTTTCAGTGTTCTGAAGGCTTCCTTTCCAACAGGGCTAATTCTACCTGATCTCACAATGACCTCATGGTCATATTAACAGCCATCTATCATCATTATAAAGATCAGAGATAGAGAATTTGTTTTTTACCAAAAAGACCTACAGGGTGTATTGACTTGTTATCACTGCAAATTTTCAGCTTCAGCTTCGTGGAATAAATTTCATTTTAGCACATCTCTGAATTACCCTTGAGCAATTTTCTGTGTGTTCCACTTGGCTGCACTAACTGTATTGTTGACTACTCTATGTGAAATAATGATGCTTTTTTCTCTCTTCATAACCTCATGCCATGTTTGCTTTCTATTCAAATAACACACAACTGAGATGTCTTCACAACACCAGTTGCAATGAATCAGACAACTGTAGAAATGCATATATCGTGGCCTGCTGTTTTGGTCTCATTCTTTAGTCAAATTATAAGAATGATCTAAAAATGGTGATGTGAAACTCACTATAGCAGTGCTTAGAAGGACTCTAAATACAGCTCTTGTGATTTTCCTTTTAAAATAATTTTAAACACAACGCAGTGGGAATAAAGAAGATAAGCACGTTTCAGAATGATAGGGGATGAGGACTGATTAATTGCTGTCATCCACCATGGCTGATTCACTCTGTAAGTTTGTGAATTTTCGCTCAAAAATGACCTGTTAATAATTTGAGGGAATTGAATACTATTTAAAGAAGAGAATTGCCTGTTGTGTCACTTAGTCTCTTCAGGTTTGAACACAAGATGCTCTTCCCATGCTGGTGGAAATGTAAACAACAAATACCCACAATGCCAACAAGGAAACCAGAAGTTTCTGCTGTGAAGGAATGCCACAGGCTGTTAGGCTGGAACTTAGCTGTGGAGTTTTGGAGGATCATGCACCATTGCACTGCTCTAGAAAGAAACCCAGTTATGTAGTGTCCTCCCTACCAGGCTGCTGCCATGCACTGCCATATTGGGTTTAAACTCACCTGTGCCCCATCCCTGCTCCCCTGTCAGATGCAACCTCTTGAAGTCATTCAGTGATGTTACTTCCATGCATCCTGAGACAGACCAAACTATGGCACAAGTTCTGCCATATCACCAGCCAGACTGGAGTTAACTTGCTGCTAGGAAGTCCCCACAGATAGCTAGTTGTGCTCCAAGTCTCAAAGGTTTTCTGGTGCTGATGCCCTGGGGTCACACCTTACCCAATTTGGAATGCAGTGTCACAGCCCCATATACTCTCTAGAGACCAAAGGGGATGCTTCTGACTTTGTCTCCTGCAAATGCAATCTGTTCCCACTGCCACTAGAGATGTTACCTCACAACTGAGGATCACTGGGCAGCCCATGAAGAGTAACAAGTGTGCTCCATTCAAATGCATGAGCAGGACTGGGGATATAGCTCAGTGGCATAAGCACCTGCCCAACAAGCACAAGGTCCTGAGTTCAATTCCCAGTACCAAAAAGAAAAAAAAAACAGCAAAAATATTCAAATGCATATGTATTGTTTTGGCCTGCTACAATGACTGACCATGCAGTGGACATCCTACTGCTATTGCTTTAATGACAAAATCAGTAGGAACTTGTTGTAGTTAAGGTTTGCAAGGGAATCAATTTAATACAGAACATACAACTAAGAGTGAAATGCACAAAAGTGCAAGATTTCTGTCGATATACTAGAGACCAAAATAATCCAACTGAGGGCCTGCAAAAGTCCAGCTGAAGACCTAGAGCCCACAGCTATTTCCTTCCATGAGTCCAGCTGGAGATCTAGAGCCCATGACAATGTCTTATGCAAGTCTGTATCAAAGATCTGCACTGGGAAGGCCCAAAGGTCAGTGGTGGAAGCTAGAAAGTCTGTACCAGTGGGATAAAGTATCTGAGCCAACAGGCTAAGGAATCTGCACTGGAACAAGGAAGTGATGCTCAAGGTAAAGATTATAGCTCACCCTAAAGAGAACTGCAGTCATCCTCAGTGACAGTGAGGACCCAACTAATGAGAACAGCTGAGTTCATATCAAGCTTCTCCAGAAGAATCAACAGCGCACCACCTTCCTCTCCCATTCTCCTTTTATGCTGTTGGCAATAATCATCAGCTGGGCCTTCCACACCAGCATCGAGATGATTCTGTTCATCTGGATGTACAAGTTGACCATTAGTGAATCCATCACAGAACTAAAGTGTCCCTAGCCCTTCTTGCTGTCAGAGGCAGGAGCTCTCCGATTTCAGCACCACATAAACCGAATCCATTGCTCACATCAGAGAAAAAGCATACAGAGCCAATACTGTGTATTCAACAGGAGCCAAATCCACTGCAACATCCTAAACTAACACCTCTAGACACATCTTCAGGAGAAAGGTTTCTCTTTATTTATTTATTTACTTGGTACCAGGAATTGACCTCAGGACCTTGCACTTGCCAGGTAGGTGCTTGTGCCGCTAAGTTATATCCCTGGCCTTCTGGAGAAAGGTTGCTAAAAGTCACTCTAAAAAATTTGTAGTGACAGCTGACCCATCTAATTTGGAAATGTCAATAATTTCATATGGGAGGTATGAAAAAGGGTCTTTATATTGATATTTGTCCTTCAGATAGATCAGGTGTCAGTACTGATTTTTAGAGTAGCTTTCATATGAAGTATGATAAAGATAACATGGTGCCCCAAAGGGGGAAAAAAAACTATGTAGCAAGGGATTATAAACAAAAATATTGATGAAATGCCACAGAAGTAGTTCCAACAATTATTTTAAGAGAATTTAATATCATTATAAAAGAATACAGACAGACAATTTAATGAAATTGGGAAAATCGTAATACGAATGAAAAATTCAGCAGAGATCATAAAAAGAACCAAATAAATCTTAACACTAGAGAATTTAATATGTAAATAAAAATATAGTCAGAACTCACAGCAATTATTTCTAAATTTGAAGTCAGTCCTTTTGATATAATCTCATCTGTAGAATGAAGGAGAGAGACTGAGGGAGAGAGGAGGGAAAGAGAGATGCACACAGAGACAGACAGACACAGAGACAGACAGACAGAGACAGACAGAGACAGAGACAGACAGACAGAGCTGGAGAGATAGAGAGAAAAGGAGGTAAAAGAGGACCAGAAAAGAAACAGGAAAAACAAGACTAAAAGATACAAGTGGATTTTAAAGAACGTTAAAAATAGCAGAAGGAAAGCACCGAGTTAAATCACATCTAAGAGAACCTTGTAACAGCACGTCTCCCAGTAGACACCTCACAGGCTGGGGGATGATGGGGTGACATGTTTAAGGCTGTGAAAGAACAAACCAACCATCGGAGATTACTCCACCCAGAGGCGCCAGTCTTTAGAAATGAAGAAATAAAGACTTCACTAGACGAACGAGTAAGAGAACATAACAGAGTGGCACAGCCGGAAGTAGAAGAAACACTGCGATCATGAAAACATCACAAAACTAAAACACCCACTGGAACGGCAGATCCATGGAAACATAGAAACACATTAAGCACGATCAGTGTATAAAGCAAAAATAAAAAAATAAGTAAATAAATGAATATATAAATAAAATCAACAAGAGAAAGAGTAGAAAAAGTCCTCAGAGCAACCAGGATAAAATTAGCAAAATGAAAAGCACAGGATTTTATCTGCGGAGTGTGATAAGGAAGATGACTACGTTAAAAAACCATCGGACTGAAAGACGCGTTACCACTTATCCTCCGAGTCCTCTCCGCTAGCTCAGCTGTGCTTATCTTGCTCTTCCCGCTGCTTTTAGAAGAATTTCTGGGAGTCCTTCACACGTGTCCCCCTCCACACTATCACGGCAGCCTTGGTGCCTTGAGCCGATAGCCCTGCATCATCAGAGTCCAATAATCTGAGCGAGAGAACCAAGAAAATTCAGCTGGAGGAGAGAACTTCCGTAGCAAAAGGTTCTGCAACAACTGGCCTTTGACATAAAAAAGAGAAAATTATGTCCATAACTCACACCATATACAAAAATAAACTCACATATAGAACAATAAACTTCTTAGAGGAAAACATGGAGATAAATTTCAAGATCTTGGAATTGGGAATAATTTGTCAAATATAACACCAAAAGCATAAGTACTCCTGGAAAAAACACATGAATTAAACTTTATTCAAATTTAAATTTTATATCAAATACTACTATCAGATAAATTAACAGCATAGCTAATTTTTTAAATGCAGTGTTGATTAATAGAAAATTGATTAAAATATATGTTATGGAAAATACAGTACCTCTCTCATACATTTTAAGACATACTGGAGTTTAAAATTATTTTTGTATAGATTTTTGATGGACACATTATTAAAACCAACACAAAAATAAGGAAAACTATTCAGCAACTTCACAATAAGTTTTTTCTACAAGACAACTGAAAGAATGATTGTTTGCAGAGATTTGGGAAGATAGCATGTTCTTAATTGTTTTCTTTAAAAGAATTAAAAATAAACCCTTTAAAGGCAAATATTATATAGTATATGGGTAGCCCATATTATTCTTTGCATTTCCTGTCTTTTAAAATACCCTCTAAACAGATAAGTATTTTAATACTATGCTGTGGTTTGGATCTTGATTGTCACCCAAAGGCGCCTCAGTTAGGTCTTGATTCTCAGGGAGTGCTAGTGGGAGGAGCCCTGTGGGGAGTCATCAGGTCACAGGGGTATGCCTGGGGGCTGTGAGCCTAGCTGCTTCTCTCCCTCTCTGCTCTCTGGCTCTGGTTTTGAGTGAGTTTGTCCCATCATCCACTCTTGCCACAATGTGCTGCCTCAATACAGTCCCGAAGCAAAGGGGCCAAGGACCCTAAACCCAATCTTTCAGCACTGTGAGACCAAATACACCTTTGACTTCATAAGTGATTACTGAGATAGGAGAAGTAATTCATATGCAGACAAATATGTTCTTGAAGCTTCTCTGTAAACTATTTGACATTTTACTATTAACCAGGAATTTCTTATTTGCCATCTATTCTATACCCCCAAAGCAGCAAGACTTACAGGAGGAAAAAGGAGCCTAATCCCAAGAAAAGGAGAAAAATAAAGCCAGAATGTCCACAAACAATACGAATAGGTATAAATAATCTGGTAGAGTGAAAGTTTCTGAAATGTTTACCTTTAAAAAAGCTAAAATGGTAAGAATTGAGAAACTGGCCTTGGAATCCTAATCCAAAATAATGTCTTATGTAAGTCTGTTATGGGGATTTGCTCTGTAAAGGCCCAAAGGTCAGTGGTGGAAGCTAGAGAGTCTGTGCCAGCAGGATGATTGATCTGTGCCAGGAGGGTGAGGGATCTGAATGGAGCCAGGAAGTGACACTCAAAGTAAGAACCAGAGTGCCCCAAAAAGTACCACGGCCATCCTCAGCAACATCAGGAAGCCAGAATGATCAGCTTCTCTAGGACATTGAATAGGGCACTATCTTTCCCTCTGGAGCCAGGAAATGATGCTCAAGGTAAGGACCCGACTTCCCCCAAAGGGAAACAGCCATTCTGAGTGACAACAAAGTCCTGACTTCCTTCCACGATGAGAACAGCTGAGTTCATATCAACAAAGCCAGCATGACAAGCTTGTCTAGGAGAACCAATAGCTTCAGCAGAACCAACAGCCCCCAATAGCACCTTATTTTCTCCAGTTCTTCTTTTTGTTTTATAGACAACAATCCTCAGGTGGTCTCTCTGCTCCCAAAACCACTCTGGTTCAGTTCAGCTCGACATTACAAGTTGACCAACATTTGTCAGTCCACCACAATGGGTCATGGAGGAATGACCTTGGGTATTGCAGTGGATCTACTAGCAGCTTTCTTTCCGGTTGCTCTAGTAGTCTGCTTCCAGGTACCGTGAAGTGAGCAGCTTTCCTTCCCAAGTCCATCTGTCATGAAATTTCTTTTTTGGAGCCAACTGATCATTGACTTAACAATGAAAATATGAGCTAAGTAAACCTTTCCTACTTTAAAGTATGGGTGTCAGGTATTTTGCCAATTCTAGGACAGTTGATGATTACGATATCAAAGCTAGATACCACAACTCTCAACATGTCAGAAACTTTATAAGAATGTTTTGATAAAAATTACATTGGAAGACAACATTATCTATCTGATGTGATTTCAAATAGGACAGCAATTCAAACCCCAATTAGGTCAGCCAAGTTAATATATCAGAAAGTACTGTATAAATGTTCTGTGTAAGGAGGCTTATCTCCCACTTGCCACTTGTTTGATTTACACTGTCAAAGTTATGAATGATTGGATCCTTCCAGATGACACACTGCTGCATTAAAATTCTCAAAAGTATAAAACAAAATCTAGGGAAAGTTTCACATGAAAAGGAGGTAGGATGGTCATAAGAAGAGTAGACATATGCTTAAAATCACACAAAATCAGCAGCAGCCTGTAACTGAGGCCCTCAGTGGCAGATATATTGGTGAAGTTCTGTTACTAAATATTGTGGTAGTCTTCCTTGGGAGTCTGTATAAGAAACACTGATATTTAGGATGAGACAAATGGAAGAACAAAATAAAATAGTGCTGTAGTTTAACAAGATTTGGAAATGTAACAAAAAGACCAAGGCTGCAAAATATGACCATTACTTGAATTCTCAGGAGTTACACATTCTACCTCTTTATACTAATTTTTTACATGAGCATATACATGTTCTATTAATTAACTATTCTTTGAAAATGTAAAAAGAGGGGCAGGGGATATAGCTCAGCAGCACAAGGGCCCACCTGACAAGCACGAGGTCCTGAGTTTGACTCCCCATACCTAAAAAATAAATAAATAAGTAAAATAAAAATGTAAAAAGCACACAATTAGCTCTAACTTTCTCTTTTAGTAATCATTTTCCTACTCTCCTTATACTAAATATTTTTTCAATATTTCTGTAAGCTCCTTATCCAATTCTCTATCTCTCATCTGCTCAACTTTTCCAATTAAATATCAAAACTACTCCTATTCATGCCACCAAAGAAGCCTGGGTTGATAAACCAATGGTTAGTTCTCAATCTCATAGATTTGTGTAACTAACAAATGTTAAACCATGTCATATTTTAAGCAGTTAGTTATTTTGTCAAAATACCTTGTTCACCTGTCACAGAAGTTAAGACATTCATTTTTGAGCTATGTCATAGATATTTCTCTTTAGTCTTCTTTTTCTAGCCATTTGTTTTTCTTCATGGCTCTAATTATCAAAGTGTCCAAAGCACAGTTTGTGCAAAGTTTTAATTCTTTAACTCACTTTTTTATCACCACATATCCACTCTGCAGGCTTTAAATATTGCCCATACATTAATAATCCCAATGCATGCATCATGGTTAAGCTTAACTGTCAACCTGATTGGACTAGGGACTGCCTTAGTAAAAGAGACTTCTGAGTGTACCTGTGTGGGTTATGGGACACGGTTTTGTGGTTTATGTCTGGTCCCTAATGCCTTCCAGTCTTGCGCTTGATCTACTTCACAGCTACCACGAAGTGAGCACTTTGCTCCAGCACACCCTTCTGCCGTGATGTGCATGCTTGGAGCCTGCTGTGTATGGACTGACTTCTGTGAAACTGTCAACCAGGCAAAACTCTCCTCTTCGAACTTTAGAGTGTCATATATTTTGTCAAGAAATGGGAAAGTTGACTAATATTGGAAAATTGGCACCAGAGAAGAGGCATCATTGAGGTGACTATAGATGACTACGTGGTTCAGAACCTTTGGAACTGGTTTGAGGGAGAAGCTGGAGAAACTTGGAAGCACAGGCTACAGGATCCCTAGAATGCTGCCAGCAGAGCTTAGCAGGTAGCTCTGGATGGAGCACAGAAGATGAGAAGGCTGAATGGAATGTGGACGGAAAAGCGCAGCCATATCACCTTTCAGTTTAGAGTAAGCATTCCACTGGCAATTGGACTGGAGGCCGTGTATGTTGCACTGTGGCAAAAAATTGTCTACACTTTGTCCACGTCTTGAAACTTTGCAGGACACTGCGATTAAGGGCAGGGACTAATTTATGTGAGAAAAGAAAAGAATTTCGTGGTAGCTCCAAACTTAGCCTGTGGTACTGAAATTGCTGGCTCATTAGGTTTAAATGGTAATTTATTTTTTAGTCTACAAGTTTCTGAATTTATTTTTCAGTTCTGAAAGTCTTCTGATGGGGTGTTTTGGGTTTTCAAAGTATATCTCATTGTCTAAAAATAGGAATGATTTGACTTCTTGCCCTACCCTCTGTGGTTTTTTTTTTTTTTTTTTTGTGGTACTGGGGATCGAACTCAGGACCCTGCGCTCGCTAGGCAAGCGCTTATTCCATTGAGCTATATCCCCAGCCCCCTCTTGCCCTACCTGTGTGTGTCCCATTTATGTATGTATGTATGTATGTATGTATGTATGTATGTATTTATCTATTTATTGTTTTCCTTAAGGCAAGGTCTTTCTATGTAGTTCAGGCTGACCTTGAACTCATGTAGCCCAGGTTGGCTTAGGACATGTAACAATCCTCCTGCCTTATCCTCCTGAGTGCTGGGATTACAGGAATGCTCCACCATGCCAAACTCCATGTATTTATTTTACTTAACTACTCTGATTAAAATTCAAAGTACTTAGTACACAAGAATAGTGAGAATGGAAACTTTTTTCCCATTCTGGATTTTAAGTAAAATACTTTCACTTTTTCTCTTTTAATAGCATGCTTCCTGTGGATTTATCACCTATAACCTTCATTACACCGGGGTAAGTTCTCCCTGTAACTAAGGTCTTCAGGACATTTATCATGAAGTAGAATGAATCTTAGTGAAGGCTTCTGCATCTATTGGTATCATCAAAGGACTTTTGATGTATGCATATTTAGAATTGTCACATCTGCTCTGTGAATTATTCCCTTTACCAATATGTAGTAGTCTTTTCTTCCATTCTAACTTGGGGATGTGGTGGTTTTGGTTATATATAAGCGTAGCTATTCCTTTTGCTTTCTGGTTCCATTTCCAAGGAACCCAAAGAATATAATTTTCCATACTTTTATTTGTAGGATGTCTGTATTTTTGATAGTGGGATGTGTTTCTTGCAATAAACAAATAGTTGGGTCTTATGCTGTAATACAATGTGCCAGTACTTTAATTATATTTTAATTGGAGTAATTTTACTGAATTGTTCTTTCTTAAGTTGTACTGTGTTCCTAATATCATTCAATTGCTTATTTGTATCTTCTTTGGGTTCTGATTATTCTATACTATTTCTCCTTTTCTTCTAACATTGTATTCACCCTGATATCAGTAAAGTCAGTTACCGTGTTTACATTTATATTTGGAGGAGTCATGTTGGCTTCTATTTGAATATTTCTTAAGTTTCTATGTTGAAACGTATGCTTCTTGTGGGACAGAGTTCTTTTTTTTTATTTGAGAACCTTCTTAAGGGGCAGGTTCCTCTTTATGACATTCCCTGATTTATTGATCAGCATTTCTGTGGCAGAATACAATATTGAAACCCACAACTTGAAGGAGAGTTTCAATTTAGCTTATGGTTTCTTGGGACTCACACCATGTTCAGTCAGCTCCAAGGCAGGAACATTGTGAAAGAAAGACATCAGAGCAAAGAGGCTTTTTCATGGTGGCCAGAAACCAGAGGAGAAGTAGAACAGCAGAGAGTCAGCGTCCAGAAACAAACACACAGACTCCCAAGTTTTCACTTCTTTGACCATACAAACAGACCCAGATGTGTGCTACACCTGTATCTCAGCTGTATTCCGAAGTCTATTTAGATGATATTTCATTCAGTTTGCCACACCTAATGTATGTCTCTTAAATATAGTTGAGCTTAGTACTAAGTTGATGTTTTGAATGCATTTTTTCTGGGATTCTTTGTAACTTAGTAAAAAATAACACAACATGCACTGTGTCAGAGCCCAAGAAAAATTACTTTATCCAAAAATGATGACAAAAGTGCTGTCACAGTGATATTTGAGTCATGTGTGTTTTAAACACCAGAGCATGCGAGGTGGACCTCTAGGATACTTTAATTTTGAAAATACAGTGTGATCTGAGAATTTCTGAGAATGTCTTTTACCAGAGCTGCTTCTAGGTGTGGTGTCTACAAAAGTTAATTCTCTCAGTTGTTGCTATGAAGGTAAAAGTTCAAAAGGAAAACATTAATCCCTATAACCATGCCTATGTAGGTCCCATTTGCTCAGTGGAGGATTTTACTTTCTCCTCTGATTTTGATTAAAATATCCACCAAGATTTGTGTGGGCCAAGACTTTGTTGAAGGAAGATGCCATGTGTATGTGTGTGTATGTGTGTGTGTGTGTGTGTGTGTGTGTGTGTGTGTGTATGTGTGTGTGTGTGTGTTGAATTATTACCATAGTAGAGTTCTAGATTTTTTATATAACCCTAATGTACTCTTGATGAAATAATAGTGAGTTTTCAGTGGCTCACAGATGATACCTATTTTTGTTGGCCATGGTTGTTCAACAGAAATATATAAACCATTTTGATGGAAAAAAATCACTGAGTTCCTCTAAGTGTGAGATTATATTGCAACCAGATGATAAAAAGTGAAAGACCAAATAAACTGTAGTTCTTGCTGCTGTGACTTTGTAGCTGAAATACAAAATATAAGTTTAATAGGAAGGGAAGATGGAAACAAATTTTAAGCAAGTCCACTGAAGACAGTTAATTTGGTATGTTTTCAATGTATTAAAGAAATCAAAAGTACATATTCAATATTTTTATGCCAATAATAGGAACTTTTTATATTTGTTAATATTTATTATTATCTTATAGAGGTTACTTTAAGTAATGGTGATATACTTTTTTGTCTTTTTGAGACAGTGTCTCACTATGCAGTTGATGCTGGCCTTATACTCATATTTTAGCCTAGGCTGGCCTTGAGCTTGCAGCAATCCTCCTGCCTGAGCCTCCAGAGTGCTGGTATTACAGGCACGTGCAACCACACCCAGCTTGCAATGTAATATACTTTTCTATACTTTTGAACTTCATTTGATATGGAGGCTTATGCTTGAGAAATCTGAAATATCATGGAAAATTTTATAATGCCCTAACGAATTTATATGAAAAAATCAAAGTAAGATCATAATTTTAAAAAAATAGAATGTGCTTCAACCTGTTTAATGCTATATATTTTAAAATTCATAAGCAATGAATCTACCTATTAATCATGCGTGTTACTGATTCAAATCTGTGCTACAAAAATCCTGACAGGTCTTAAAGGAAAAATGTATTACAAAAAATTAATAACAGAATGCAATGCTCAGTGCTGCATAGCAGATTGCGAGATATTGTTAACGTTTCTACTCTATATAGAATAACTTTCTTAAAATAATGTTGCCAAAAATTTAGACTTCTGGACCATTAAAAAAATCCATTTTCATTAATATTCCCTTTTATTTACATAGCATTTACTACGTGGTGAATTAAATTGACTGTGATACATAATGTAGAAGAGAGAGTAAATAAAAATTTAAGAAAACAAGAAAAAGCACTTTATATATCCCCTAATTAATGAGCCAACATTGACAAAGAATATTTTTATTTTGAAAGGGGAAAGATTCCATTTTAGTAAACATGTGCTATGTCACTGCAAGTGCCAGAATTCTTAACAGTTATTGGCACTGTTTCCACGAGGCACTTACATTAATGAATTTCTAAACTCATATTAATGCATTCAGAGCCACGTTTCTTCAATAAAATTAGGAATGTCTCTAAAAAGTAAAGAATACTGTATTATTTATCCAATCTCAACAAGTGATAGCAATTTGTTTTAGTGCAGTAACAATTCAGTTATAATATGTGCTATGGTTTATGACTGGATGTCCCCCGCCAAGCCTCATGTGGTTGTGGGGGAAGGTGGTTGAATCTAGCGTTTGCAATTTATTCATTGTCAAGTGCTGGAATTGGGAGTGTGAGTGCTACCCCCAACTTAGGGGGTGTAAATACAATATAAGGGAGGAAAATATCTCTCTCCTTTTTGCTCTTGTTGCATTTGATATCTTCTGGAACTGCCAGTAACTGTTGCCTCTCTCCTTTGCCACTCTGTCTTGGATTTAGCTGATTATGGACTGAAACCTCTGCAAACTGTGAGCTAAATAAACATTCCCTTTTTAAAATTAGGGTGTCGGTTATTTTGTCCCAGAAATGAGGTAAAAATAACTACAATAGAATTTAGTACCAGAGAAGTGGGATTGTTGCTGTGACTCTATCTGACAATGTGCTTCAAGAGCTTTTGGGAATGGCTTGTGGGAAGAGATTCGAAAGGTTCAGAAATGCTAGTTGAAAAAGTAGAACTGGAATTCCTTGGATTGTTCCCTATGAGAGATTCTGTTTGGAGTTCAGATGACCAGAAGATTGATAGAAATCCTGCCAATAAAGCCACGCTCAGGGGTTTTCTGCTGGGAAGAAGAGCTGCACTGGATGCTGGACTCCAGATGATGTATGTTATGGCTTGGCCAAAATTTTGTTTGCAATTTGCTTTGTCTAAAGAATTTTCCTGAGACTGAGATTAAGGGCAGCAGATTAATTAATCTGGGAGAAGAAATTTCAAGGCATCAAATGTTGAAGTGATGGCATGGATACTGTTGGGAGCTTTTAGACAAATTTATGTGGCAAATAAAGAGCAAAGAACCCAGCAGAATGATTTGAAACATTGTGAGTTTGGCCAGAAAGGAAGCTCCAGTGAAGCTGTGGATTGCAAAGCAGAGCAGAGGAGATCTTAATTGATGAAAAGGAACAGGAGAATAGAAAAGATGGCCTGCGGGCATTACAAGCAGTAGCAAGTCTCATCATTGCAGCTTCAAAATTGCAAAAGTGAAAAACTACTTTGAGAGGAAAGCTATAGAGGACCACATTCCAGAATGGTGGTGGCCTAGAGAATTTATTCCTCAGAATTGGATTCAGATTGCTCAGCAATCTAAGCACTCCATCCCTACAGTCAAGTAAAAAGAAGCCTGGCTAGTGCTCCAGCTGGCAGCAGACTTTGGTAACATTCACATGGAACTGATTTTAGGTGCATGTAGAATTTAGGAGTTGTGGGATCTGGAAGGCCTCCACTCAGATTTCAGAATGCTTGAGAATCCAGACATCATGCCTCTGAGAGGGAATTATGTAAATCTGTGAGGGTGAAGCCAAAGGTGCAGTGAAGATCCTAGAAGTTTGGAGAAGTTAGGAGCAGGAATTGTCTAAGGAACCCTGAAAGGAGGGAAGAAAGTGGGCCTAAGAGAGAAACCCTGGGAGTTTCTACCATGGGCAGCGCCATAGGAGTGGAGCAACCCAAGCCCATTGGAGTGCACAGCTTATTACAGATTGCCTTGGATGCTGTGCAGGGAACTACAGACGTAATGTTTGGCCTGAGGGGTTTTGGACTTGCTTTGGTCCCATTCCTTTATATCTTCCTGTTTGTAACTTTTGGAATGGAAACGTTTATTTATGCCATCAAATTCTGGAAACATTTAACTATCTTTTCATTTGTACAGGGGCTCATAACTAAGAGTTTGCTTAAATCTCAGGGGACAGTTGACACGGATTTTTCCACAGTCTTAAAACTGTTAGGATTTTGGCAACTGTTAGAGATAGACTAAATTCCTTTTGCACAGACGAATGTGCATGAGTCTTTAGTGGGTCAGATGCAGAATGCTATAATTTGTGTCTGGATGTCTTCCTACAGCCTCATGCGGTCGCGGGAGTGGACTTTTCAGGGACAGCTTAATCTAGAGTTTATGATTGGTTCATTGCCTAGTGCTAGCAAGGATTGGGGTCTGAATGATACATGCATCCTATGGTGGGTAGTCTATGCACAATATAAGAGAGGAAACGGGGCGTGATCCTTCCCCTTTTGCTCTTGGTATCTTCTCTTGCCATGAATGGTTGCCCTTGTCACACCACATTGCTTCAGAGTCAGCTTATTATGGACTGAAACCTCTGCAAATTGTGAGCTAAATAAACCATTTTTTCTTTAACTTTGGGTATTGAGTATTTTGTCCCAGCAATGAGAGATAAGTAACTAAGAGATATTTCGTTTATTTATTTACTTAAATTTGTTTTTGGTATCAGGTATCAAACTCAGGACCTTGGCAAATGATGTGCCACAGCTATATCCCTGAACCTCTAAGATATATTTCAAAGTCCACATTTTTTTCTTATTGGGGTACCCAGAATTAAACTCGGGACCTCAAAATTTCCAGACAGGCACTACATCACTGAGCTAAATCCCTGGCCTCAAAGTCCACTTCTTAATTAAATTTGCTTAGAGTTCAATTCTGAGATAGAATATGTTTGAGAAAAGGTGGATATTGCTGGTGAGAATTTACTTGATTTTGCATAAGAGAAAGATGTTTAAAAAAATTTGAAACTTTAAATTCTAAAATTTAAATAATTTTGCCATGCACACAGTATTATATAATTATTTACTTTTGAATAAATGTTTCTAATTCTAGCTCATGTAGTATCCAGTAGGAACCCTTGAGGTACGGGTTGTCTGAGAACTGTGAAATGAATCCCAAGACAATTCCTTATGTGACTCTTCTCATGCAGAATTTCAAAGGCTTCCTTCTAAAATCAAAGTGTTATATTTCTGCACCATTTATTCTGCAATGGATGGGATTTTATTGATTCCTGCAGTGCTTGCAAGTCATCCTTCCTAATTTCCTGATGGGAACTACTTGGCTTCTTCATGTTAATCTTTTCAGCAATCATCCTTCCTTTGCTTCAACTTTGCAGATTATTTATTTTCTGATGAAACTTTCAATATTTTACATTTGATTTTGGTTCCTGCTTCTCATTGTAGAGGTGACTGAAATGAGCCAGCTCTTTCCATGCCACAGGCTAAATGTTGTGCTGTTTTGAAATGTCCTCCACCCAACCAATTAGTCTATGACACATCACCCCATTCTCCAACATTGTTTCAGGACAAGGCCAACGTGTAGAGAAATTTTCTGCCAAAACAATGTGTGTGAACCTCTAGTTCCACTTCCTTTTTTTTTTTTTTTTATTTTTTT
>PVLD010015744.1:0-22040 GCA_004027595.1 Dinomys branickii
CCCCCCAAATCTTCAAAATACGGCACAAAAATGTATGCACTTACAGATGCAAAGACCTTTTACGCTTTCAATTAAGAAATTTATCCTGGAACTCAGCTACCGTATCGTCCTTATGGTATAGTAATACACCAAATGATGTTGTGAACAGATTTGTTGCTGCCATCTCCCAAACTAATCAGAATGTGACATTCAACAATTGATTTGCCAGTTCCCAACTGATGTTACACTGGCTAACAGAGCACAGGTTGACCAGCATAGGAACTCTATGAATTCCAAGTCAAATGTTGCAATTTCAAAACAGAGAACTGCCACAGTACTGATAGGTTTTTTCCAACTCAGAGAGAGAAGTAAAGCAAAATATAAAATGCCTTTATTGTGGGCGTGGAGAAGACCACAGTAGAGAAAAGAAAGGAAACGTGGAACTTCCGAGGGCTTATCGCGGGATCCCAGGTTAAACAGGCGCAGGCGGGAGGCGGGGACTAGGAGGCAGGCCACCCGACATAGCGGACCAGGATTGGGCGGGAGTGTGGGAAAGGGAAACAGGATATTACAAAAAGGGAAATAGGAAGTTGTAATTTGACTCAGCGGAAGGGTGGTGCTTAGCATATGACCTTTAGAGGCCCGCGCCATATTGGCTTTGACCTCTAGAGGTCAGCGCCATATTGACTTGGCGCCATACTGGCTGAACACAACACATGACCACCAGCGCCATATTGGCTGGTTGCCATAGTGACTAGGCAGGAATTACCGTGAGGGGAAAAACTAATCAGGTACAATGTTTGGAAGAAGTAACATTGGCATCTTACTTGGGAGGCTGTGGCACGTGTTAGTTTCAGGCCTGCCTTAACTACGTGGTAAAAATCCCATCTCAAAAAAACACCGATAAACAACAACCCAACCCTAAAAGTCTACACTGCCCAGCCTGGCCATCATAGTCACTCTTACTCCCCCTCACAATGTATTTTTTTTTTTTAATTTTGAGAGGTAATGGAAGTTATGGCAAAATCAATGAACACAGTAGTAAACATCAAGGTGGGCAGGGCTCTTTCTATACCTCTGCTGAGAGCTGCTGTGAAAAGGAAGCTGGCAGGATCCTGGCCTCTCTGCATTGAACAATTGAGGCCATACAAATGTGATATATAACGCACCCCACTGAAAACGTGATAGCTTTTTTCCCTTTACAACACTGTATTCTGAATATAACAGCCAACAGTTATTCTGAGGACAGCAGCAGGTCAGACTATGTCCTCAGAGAAGCTTAGTTTGAAAAAACACAGTTCCAAATTTCAAGCCCTGAACTGTTCTACAAAGGGCAGTGCTTACAGTCACAAGCCCAACCTGAGATTCTAGGGGTTCATGAGGAGCTTAAGGAGGTCAGGATAAAGTCTAACTTCTACCTGTTTTTCATTAGCCAAGAAATAAAAACACACAGGTGGCAAATGGAAGACAGAAATGAAGTCAGAAAAACACTAAGGTCCCCAAATCATTAAAAGTACTAGCAGGAAGTAACACGGTAACTCAAACTGATCCAGCAGGAGAGCTTGCTCTGAAACTCAGAGGCAGAGAGAGAGAAGAAACTTGTAAAGCAGCAGTGCTATTAGACTCTGAAGCGAGTGAGCTGAAGTAGAAGAGGACAGGCTCAACAAGACACGTCAGAGCCTGAAGAGGTTGGGCTTTTTCTGGACACGAAGAGGATTTTGGGGGTCCAAGGAGTAAAGAACCCCCTCTCCAGTGAGAATCACTTTGAAGGCTGAGGGCAGCTGCAGGCACCAGAAGGAGAATGAAATGGAGATCCAACAAAACCAGGAGGATGCTAATGATTTTCATGGCATACCACCTGTTCTAAGGATCTCAGGACACTTCACAAGCCTTGATGCAAGAACACAGCGCAGATAGCAAACTCAGCAAGACCCTGAGCAAGGTTACTTGCACAGGCAGGTGAGAGGCAGCACTGCTGGCTGCAGGGGCCTCTGCTCTTGGTTATCTATCTTAGATGGGGAGCCCAGAGAATTTGTATCTAAAACACTGCTGGTTCCTGAGACCCAAGGGAAATATAGTAAAATGGTGACTGGCCTGGCCTGAGTCCAGTTCCTTACTCTTGAACACACGGGAAAATCCTGCTCATCTGCCTTTTAGGCAATGATTAGATTCTCAGATCTGACCTCACAACAATGCAGTCCTTTCAAGTCAGTCACTGACAGAGCAGTTTATAGAGCCATCAGTCTAGAAGTCTAAGTAGAGATAAAGACTACTCAAGAAAAAGATTAACTTGCTAGCTAGCTTGATATACTTTCTTTCTTTTTTGTTTTTTTGAGACAAGTTCTCATTATGTAGTTCAGGCTGTGCTTGAACTCAACTCTGTAGCCCAGGCTGGCCTTGAACTCACAGCAATCCTCCTGCCTCAGCCTCCAGGTTGTTGCAATTATAGGTATGCGCCAATATGCCCAGCTTGAGATACTTGAAGTCTCAGTGATGACTCTGGCATAAAGAAAACATTTCGGAGTCCTAGCATCTAGGCCAGGTTTTCATAACCAGCAGTAGGCCTCTGATGAACTCTTAATACAGTATCACACAACTACCAAATGCTACCCGCAGAGATTTTGATTCCACATATCTAGGAGGGAAGCCAGGAATACATGCTTTTTAAATGTGACCTGGATATTCTAATGCCTCACTGCCTGCTCCTTAATCACTCTCCCAATTCCACAGCCATTAAGCTAGAACTAATAATCCACAAATGCTTTCAAAATGAGTATGTTTCTCCCTACCAAATAGGCAGATCAAACAGTTTCAATACTACTCTCTGGGCTCAAACACTAAGCAAAAGCTGAAATTAGATTAGTGCCTTTCTCCTTCACAGAATCCACCCACACAAACTCTCCGTAAAGCCGCATATTAAAAGGCTTAAAGTACTGCCATATAATCATACAGGAAAAAACTAAAGGGAGAAGAATTAGATTTGCATCATAAAAACAAACCAGAAGTCACCCACTGTTTTCAGAAGGGATAATACAGAATCCAGATTGGCCTAAGAGCTATTAAGGAGGAGAAAGATTTCAAAACTTTCTTCACTTAACTGTTTCAAAATCTAACAAACCCCAGCACAGGCAATCCTTTTGTATCCCTAACTTAAATCTTGCCTGCTCAGCTTCAGCCCATTTCTGTACTTTGTTAAAACAGAAAAACAACTCAGCTCACTCCACATAAAAATCTTTCACAAACTTTAGGAAAACAGGGGGAGGGTTCACTACCAAGAAGGAAAAAGATTGTAAGAATCTTTTTGGTTTATGTCTTATACTCTGAGTAACTACTTTAAAAATAATGGTATACAATGTAACAACTGTTGTTATTCTATTATGTGACTATGAAATTTGGGGTTTCTTTCATAAAATAAATTTAAAAAAAAACCAGCCTCAACCAAGATGAGAGGCAGGAACTTACAAACATACAGAATTTAAACTGGAAGGATACTTGTAAGTGATAACATTGAGTTACAGGTCTTCAAGGCTCAGCAGATCTGGCATAAAACCTATCACTCTTTGATAATTACTCCCCTGCAGATTCCCTTCCCTTGGAAAAAGCTTAATAAAAATAGCTGCTCTCATCAACTCTCCCTGTAGCAATTTAAATCTCCACTGCTACTGGCTCCCTTCAGCTTTTAACCATATATTTAACTAGCTCTCTCCAAAGTTCAAGTTTTCAATGAGCTGCCTTCCAAGGTGTATGCACTTCCCCTCTCCCTTCAGTAAGTACGCTGCTTTTAAAAAGGCTGCATCTCTACTTTCTTTTTTTCCTTTTTTGCGGCAGGGTCTCACTATGTAGCTCAGGTTAGCCTTGGACTCACTGTGTAGCCCAGGCTGGCCTTGTACTGGAGGAAATCCTCCTGCTTCAGCCTCCCAAGTGCTGGAATTAAAGGCATAATCCAGCTCTACTTCTTTTCATCACATTATTCATAGTTTTGATTTCTCTTCCAAGGAGGTCACAAACTCCTGGTCATTTCTTACTCTTCTGGACTTCCAAGTTTACCCCCATTATGTCAAGACACCTTTACATCATTCTATTTCATTTACTCCTTTAGTATTTACTGCATCCTTCATGCTGTCCTTTATATCACACTGTGAAATAAAAAATATGAGCCCTCACCTTAGGAAATGAAGGCATACATGAAAGAACAGTTATGTGTTAGTTTCAAGGTAGTAAAGCTAGTCCAAGAAGGCTCTGTGACCAAAAATTATGGCACAGATCTAGAAGTAAGAGCAGAATCTTGATAAAATGGGAGAGGAAGGCAACCCTAGAATAGTGTGATTCTAGGCGGGAGCAATCCGAGGTAAGACCTACATAAAGGTCCTCCAACACTTCCTTCTCTATCCCTCTCCCCAGCCAAGGCACGTCTTTTTGTCTTCAAATTTTATTTCAGAATTGGCTGGCCATGAAGCTCAAGTTCCTATTACCATGATTACCCACAGCCATGACATATTAAAGCAATTCACAGAGCCTAATAGACCAGGACCTGTGTTGGTTAGCACAAGGCAGGCTTTCAGGGTAATTTTAGGCAGCCTTTCACTACTAAGGAGTCTGGGAAGTTAGGCATCTCTAGGGTCCTAGGTCCACAAAGAAAGCTACCCCTGTTGGGTGTTAAAGATAAGCACTATTGCTCTGTCACACCATTCCAGGGTCATCCAACTCCTGCTAAATATTTTGTTCATACATAGCTTTAGAACAGATAAAGCCTTTTAAAGTAGTGCAAAGCACTGAAACCCTATGTGAAACAGGGATGTTTAATGGTGATGCCAAAGATGTGCCCCTCCTCTCACTGTTTTCATAGAGCTCTCTCCTCTTAACCCAGGACTCACAACTCACACATCCCTTCCTCTGTGAAGTCTTTCCTGTTCCCCTAAACTCAGGCCCCTCCCCTGTGCATCCATTAATAACTTAATGCATAGCTTTTTGTACTTCTAGAACAGCACTTACCACACCAAGGTGTAATTATTTATTTACATGTCTGCCTAGCCACAGGCTCTTTGATGGCAAGAGTGTTTTATTCATCACTCATTCCACACTTAATAGACACTCAATAAACACCTGTTGAATGTATTAATACAGTTAATGGGAAATTTTAAAGAATGGAGACGGCACACCAAAACTACAGCAAGTATTCACAATGAAGACCAAACTCCATCATATATTTTTATTATGTATGCCATTCCTGGCCAGAAAAAAGCCCAGAGATGCAAGATTGTTTTAACAGTGCTGGGCATTGACAAATTACCAGCAAAGAATACGAACATCTGCAGTACTAAGAATAAGTAACAATTATCATATCTATGATACTTTCTAATTTGGAGCTCATTCTCCTGCTTTTAGCATAGGTACAATTAGTAATACGAATCCCTTAAAAGTCAGGCATGATGGTACACACCTGCTGTCCCAGTACTCTGGAGGCTGAGGCAGGAGGATCACTTGAGCGCAGGAGTTAAACAACAACCTAGACAATGCAGTAGGCCTCATTTTTTTTTAAGAGTTCTAAGGTTCTAAGAAGGGTCATTATCTCTGCCACCATGGAACCTTGCAGCAAATTTTGTTTCAATACAATTCCTGCTGAAATATACAGGGAAGGTGTCCACCTTCTTACCAAATCCAATTAAGATTCTGCCAAGGGATAGGGATCTGAATTAAGTCCTCCCAGAACTCTGTCACACTGCACTCTAAATCATTTAACACTCTAAATCATTCCTCACTACGGTTACTCATCTGTAGAGGCCCAGGCAAGGCAATAAAATGGTACTGTCTCAAGTGACGCTCCCTGTAGCGTTCCTGTACCACACAAAGCCATTGCATTTACAGACTGCTACTAAAACAAACAATTTTCATCTGATCCTATAAGAACAAAGCCCTGTACTCCCTCAGGGGATTAAATAAATTTAGTCTACTACTATATTCCCAAAGTTGCAGGGCCCAGCAAAGTTGAATAAAGCATAAGGTCCAAAACCCAGCCAGGTAAAGGAATAAGAAAGGATTCTTCTGCCTGAGAGGAGCATCGCTGCTGCGAGGGATGCAGCTCTTGACACACAGTGAATGGGACAAGCGCTGTTCAAGGGCAAACCAGGAGAACTGCTTTGCTGGCACACATGGGTCCTTGCATGTTACCATTCCTAAGAAGTGAAGAAGCTCCAGTTAAGCTAATTTAGGTTTCCTAAAGAAACAAATCCGTTTTGACTCCAGGCCAATATCTCAGACAGGGTTCTTTGGCATTTTTCTTTCTGCTTCTAAAGTCTTGCATAACTCCAGCTGTTATTTTAACAACTGGATCCACATTAGTCACAGCTTAGTCCTTCACAGGTATTCGGTCTCATTATCTTCTTCCAAGAAGGGAAACTGAGTCATCACATATGAACTGGCTTCTTCAAGCGCACTCTCGGTTCGTAGTGAGGTCACAGTTGAGCTCAGGCCGCCTCCTTCCTACTGACCTCCCGCGAGAACCTTGGGTAAGCCTGCCGCTCTTTTTCCCTCACCCAAAACCAAGCCATTGCCTCCTTGAGGAGGAGAGATTAGCATATTCGATCTTTTACAGCCAAGAACTCTCTTCTTTCCCGAGAAGGAGGAAGGTGAAAGAGTAGCACAAAGCGGAAGAGGGTGGGGACGGCGTGAGGTGGCGCTAACACAGGACTCACCTTGGAGCTGAGGTCCTCTCGCCGGGTCCCTGCCTTACTCCTGCGTAGTTTGATGGATGGGGATCGCAGCAGGTTCTTGATCCGGCTGGTTATGGTTGACCCTTCCACAGCCATCATGATAAGGAACCCCTTGGGACAGTCCTTTAAGCAGTCTTGGGTTCAGAAACGGCACTTCCTTCCCACTCCACAAGGCCTTCCAATCCACCTTTTCACTGGCCTGAGATGGCAGAGCCCACCTTAACATCACAGTAGGTGTTTCGTACCTATCCGAGTCTGCAGCTTTGACCTCTAGGTATTGCTCTCTCTTTCTCCCTCATCCCTTCAAGTCTTGCGTGTTTTATAACGTGGAAAGGCTAGATCAGTGAAAAAGGTGGAAGGAATCCTGAGCCACAGGGAAAAATTCTGAGCCGCAAAAAAATGCCAGGCCCACGCCTCTGAGAGGCGTTTAACTAGAGATGGGATGGGCTCTAGTAGGAGTGGTGGCCGGTCTGGTCCCCGTTAACGCTCAACTGTTCCCATGGCAACTGCGGTGTCCCGAGGAGGAGGCTTCGGAGGCCACCTGGGAAGGTCCCCCGGGGACCGCGGGGATTCGGTGCGGCGGCTTCTTACGGCCCAGCAGCCTGTTCTGCCCCGGGAGCCTCCCTCCCCCACCCCCGACCCTCAGAAGCTCGCTCTCTGCCCTCCACACCTGCCTGGATCTTTCTCTTCCACCCGCCCAGAAGCCCCTGCTACTCGTCAGCGCCCCCGCTCGGGCCCAACCTCACCAGCCCCAGGGCACGAGGGCTGCCTGGCTCGCAGCGCCCTCAGGCATCGCGCTGAGCGATTTCAGCCCCGCCGCGGCAGCACCGAAAGCAGCCGCAGCAGCTATGGTGGCACGAGCGGCTCAAAACGCGAACTAGAGCCTGGGCCAAGCCACTGGCTGGAAGGCGGAGCCGACGCGAGTGGGTGCGGTCTGCAGCCAGGAGGTCGTTCCCCGAGTGGACAAGCGAAGCCTACGGAGGCGGAGCCAACGCATAGGCCTAGGAAGCTTAAGATTTAGACTCCAGAGCTACGGATTGCGTACGGTATAATTGTGGGTACTGCTCTTAGAAAAGGTCAACATAAGACAGCTTCACAATCGAGAGAACCAGACCTTTTATGGTATTTTTAGGCCTGGCCCCCCGGAGAACCACTCTTCCCAGAACCCCAAAATGATAGCCACGCCTCCAGAACTGTTAAGGTTGGCATTTGATAGTCCCGAGGGACGGTAGTTGAAACTAACTCCTAGCTCAGAATTACAAGGTTGAGATACAGCCAAAGCGCTGCTCCGATCCACCCCAAGCGATGGAATTTAAAAAGCGTTTGGGTTCGGAGTTTCTCATCACCACCGGCCTAGTATTGACCCAGGTGGAAAGGATTCTAACGCGTAACCCAAATCAAATTCTAACACGGTCTTTTGAGTAGGGTAATGTCTGGTTTTGATGGAAGAAAGGGGAGACCAAAACCCGGATTAGAGATTTAGAGCGCGGAAAGGGAAACGCGCCTAAGGAATATACTGTTTTATGGTTTCTTCAGCCCCTTAGTCCTAGAACGCGCTAAACCCACAACGACTTTGTTACTACAGAACTTTCCTCGCACTTGTGACTTACGATTTCTCCCTATGGCTGATACTTTCCGAGGTCACTGCAAAGCTTGCTGGGACAAGATTCAGTGATAGTTTTTCTAGCTTGCAGGGGTGGGGGGAATATGTGGAAAATACAGTACTTACTATATATTTCACAAGCGTGTAAGCTAAACAGCTGTAGGATTTTTCACCTGGATAATATTTAAAGAAATTATATTATGAAAAGGTTCACCTAAGTCAAAAGACTTGGGCTTCAGAGGAGCAGTATAAAGATGCTGTCTCAGTATCCACACCTTTGTGATCCCTGAAATGACACATGCGGAAGACAGAAGGGCCAACAAATGACTCTAGGGAGACTGTGTACAGCCCAGTGACAAATAGAGCAGTGTGTACTGCGATTATGTATTAGAAACAAGCGCACAGGTCGGTATGGACATCAAGGGTGCCACATCCTGGAACACCAGGGGACAAGAGCTACCAAAGGCACAAAAGGGCCCCTTGTCCTCAACCATGCATTGAGGATCTGATGAAATTAAAGTTGTATTTTCAAATTCCCCAAATATGGAAGGACACAAGGGTCATTAGCCATAATTCTAGAAGCACATGATTAACTGCTTTTAACTTTTTGTGTGATTTGACTCTTCACAGAAGCCAACATGCTACAAATGGTGCCACCTGGTGTCCTTGTGTGGGTCATCTCTGTCAACTAAGGTTTTCTAACCCAACCACTCATGGCCAGGTTTACAAAGTGTCATTGGTCATTTCCTGTGCAAAGCTAATTCAGCCCTTACAAAAACCGTTCCCCAAATTAGTCTTCTCTGAAGCTAAAGCTACACTGGCAAACTGGCAAACCTAAATAAACTCCTGTTTTCCTTGTCTACAATGAAAAACTTGAGAACAGTATAGTAAAATTTAAGTCTGCAATCTGGATATTTCCAGCCCAAGGCCGAAAGGACACATTTTAAATTCTTCCCAGTCTAGGCCAGGCTTGTCTGGTACCACACTGCCTTTGAGATTGCCAATGTGGGAAAAAAAAAAAAAAAAAAAAAAAGAGATTGCCAATGTGAGAACAGGGCCAGTGACAGAGACTCTTTTAGAGCCTTCAATGACACAAACAGCCTGCTCTGGCACACGTGTCATAGGTTCACCGCTCTGTAGACTGCTCCACACTTTGTGAATTTCTCAGAAAACAAGTTGGGCCCACTGCAACGTGTTCCTGCCTTTGCTCCAACACTTGCTGCCCTACTCTTACGTGTTGCATCTCCATGCACTATTTTTTATTCTGCTTATGTCCTAAGCATGTATACAAGGTTTACCAGATCCTGAATTGTTGATAACAGGTTTTACACACTTGTCATATTTAGCATTATGCTTATTAGATTTTTTTTTCATACTAGGGCTCAAACGTAGGGGTGCTCATCACTGAGCTTCCTTCCCCGCCCTTTCTATCTTTTCTTAAAATCTTCAAGTAAGTCTCACCAAGTAGGTCAAACTTTCAATCTTCCTCCCTCAGTCTCTTGAAATTACAGGCATTTTAGGCCTATGCCACAGCACCCAGTTTGGATTAAATTTCTTAAAAAGCCTTAGGCAAGTAAGGGGCAGTTACAAGAACCTAGAAAACTAACAGGCCAGATTAAACATTTGCTCATCAATTCAAATATTTATTGAGCACCTTTACATGCAAGGCACTGTGAGTCAGCTGAGCCAATGACTGCAGCTGGAAACAGGATAAATCTCAAGGCAATGCTTCCAAGACTGCTTTCCTAGTTAACAGAAGTTTTTTCTATTAGCAGGGTTTTACAATGATAGAACTTATCGTCTCAAAACTTCCAACTCATCTTCCAATACTTAACACCCCCCTCTTCTCCACACACAGTTCCATCACTATTTACACTCCTGTGCCTGGTACAGCAGTACCACCCTATTTAACACACTACAGTTATGTCTTAGTTTAAAAGTTGTATATATCCAATTATTTTCCTTTACTCCAAATATACGTTTTAACTGGTTTTCTTCAACTGACAATAGGCCTGCCTCATATTTTATGAATTCATGTCCACATGAAATTTTAATACCATAGTACAATAGCATGGGAGTTCTGATACCCTTATAGAACTATTCAAAACTAGTGATTCTGCACAGAATCAGTTCTTGGTTATTAGTATCAATTCTTGGTTATTAGTCATTCTCCATAAAAATTGTGAAGATGTGAACCTATTATATTGTGTGACTTTTTTTAAATGAGAAAGAGATCACTTTTCTAGACACTTCTTCAAAATGTTTACCTCTCAATTCACCTCAGCCCATTCTAAGTATTATACGTCAACCAGTTATAGCCATAATGAACTATATACTACCATACCACAGCAAAAATAATATATAGATTGTCTGCCTTTGTCTTGTGTTCAAAATATTTTCAAACCTGTTACAGAAAAGCCTTACACCAGGCATTTCATCCATAATTTTAAAAAATACATTGCATTTACTATAAAATTATACAAATGAACAGTACGTCTGAAGCTTATATAACTCAACTTGATTTGTTAGTGACCTTAGATAAGCAGTACTTCAATGTCAAAACGACTCCTTTAGTAAAACTGTGTGAATTATGTATAAAACTATGTAAATTATGAAAGTAGCTGACATCTTGCCTTAAGAACACCTATTTTCTTAGCCACTAAGATTGTGTTTATGTCCTATTATTCCCTAAGATAGCAGATAAATTGCCTTGCACACAGTGGTACCATAAGGCTAACTTTCACTGTACAATGACTTCTAAAACAAATGCATGTCAAGCTGTACACAATTTTGAAGCCCCTTTGGTAAGACATTCTACAAGGACTAGAAGACTAAATTCCTCCCCAAAATGGGATGCCAGAAACTTTGAGAATGGGAAAGAATTCCTACAATAAAACTTCAAAAGCTATGTCTCAGGGCATTAACAATTCTCTACTCCAACTTTGCAAAAATCTTCCAGCAGCAAGTCCTGCTTCAATTAGTATAACTGATTTATTTCGATCACCAACTTCTGTTCTTGTTTCTAAAAAAATAGTCACTTTCAAAAGCAGAAAAGCAAAGATATATATTTAATATATAAAAGAAAATGCTAGATCTGACATAATTATATTCTTAAAAACATTCCATTTATTTACAGATGTATAAAAAGGTGAATTATTGGTCTACTGCGATCATGCGTCTTATAGAGTTAGGGTGAGTGCTGTCTTCCAGGTTTCTCAACTCTTCTTACTCAACTTCATCTTTCTTTCATTATCACACGTGTAATTTTCATAGATCAGTTTCTTCTGGAGCAAGGTTAAAGGATAGGAGTTTTTGGAGATTCTACGTTTCTGTCAAGATTGCAGGATTGTTCTGGAGGCTGAACCCTCCTCAAATTAGCCCTGATGACTCATAGATCTGTCTTGATCTGTAATTTGGGGTATGTGTGCAGTGATGGGGAGGTGGTTGACATCTGCAGCCCTCCATGAACACCTGGAATACCTCATTTCCATCTCTACATCTTTATAAAGCATACCCAAGTGTTCAAGAATTGACCTGGACCTGTTTTCTTCTAAAAAAGGGAACATGCTCAAAAGTGAGAATGGTCCATTTCCTGAGGATTATTCACTCCCTTGCCTGCTCCTTGGCCGATCCTCAAAAATCACAAGAGCCTTGGGAAGTCAGAGGGAAAGCAGAGAGGAGACAAGCAATGAAACAATGGAAACTACTATATCCAGATTAAAGAACTAACATCTTCAATGACTATGAGCAAGGGAGACAGATGCTAAACCCCTTGGCTAAGGCATTGAATGCAATCTGCTGGGTATGGAGAAGAGATATGGAGAAGTTGAGGAGCACTCTCAGAACTACTTCAAGTTTCCTCAATGGAGAGGGAAGGTTAAGTGCCAATGGGCAGGGCTAGAAAGGCAAGTAGCACAAAACCAACAAAGAATTTGTTCTCTCTGCATTTTGCAGAGGAAGCATTCCTATCCTTTGAGACCAGTTGAGGGCCAGAGTTCATGGAAGGGAATCATTCGTGGAAGTAGTAACTCACTGGCTAGATCCATTCCAAAGCTGGTCTCATAACCATGAAGATATGCTGAGTGGGACTTGGGTAAGGAAGGAGGGTACAGAAGAAACAGCATGACCTAGGCACAGCCCAGGCAGTGGAAGCTCTTGTGTTAGTGTTTTACAACACAAGCAAATCCTGTCAGTGAAGATAGAACAGGGGTTACATTCCAAAATATAATTATTTAAGAAAGGCAAAATGCAGCAGCTAAATCCCAGTCTATACATTTTCAGAATAGTGATTCTTGCCCCCAGGAGTTTCCAAGAGACCCCTCAAGTGCACCATGATTATTTACAAACTAAATAGGAAACATTTCTATACTCAATACAAATCTCATCTTCTAGGTTGAAAACTTCAGCCTTTGAGAAATCTATGAAAACAACTATACAAAAATATAAATATCTTTATCTTTACAGGCTGTCAGTCCGTCATATCCTGACAGTTAATGAGTGAAAAAGCTCTACAGATCATTGAATCCATGATAGTAGATAAAAAATATATCTCATGATTCAAATACTGCCTTATTTCCCTGGTAGAGTGCCTACTATAACTTTTCCTTACCACCTGCGCATGTAACAGTGAATGAAACCTTCAAGCACCGGGAGGCTGGTTTCATCTGGGAAACATCCAGCCCCACAATTTTTTATTTTGGCCACTGTCTCTGGTCTTGGGGGGAGAATGCTTTTCATTTTAGTTATCTCTTGAGTGATGTGATTTGTGAAGGGTGAAGGGTCCCCTTCTTACCTACCTCCCAAGTATGTATTACTGGTAAGAAATCCCTGGCAATTGGAAATTATCTTTCAACACCCACAAAGACAGTAAAGGAGAACTATGGTTTTTAGCATCTCAAAATAATCACCTCAATAATAATAAAGGTAAAAGATCCCTACTTCACCAAAAGGCTTGCACTTGGAATTCTGATTGAAAAGCTAAGGAAACAGAAGCTACTCAGGATATAAAAGAAGATAAAATTTTGCCGAATGACATAAAATCCTTCACTTTGGTATTTCACGGTACATATCCTATCTCAATCACTGAAATAACAACTTAAAATGATCTCTTCTGGATTCCTTTGCACAAATGCATCACATTCCTTAGATTTTAGATTTAACCAAACAGCTCTCAGCTACAGTTCAGTCCAAAGCAATTCCAAAGTCTAGCGCAGTTTTTCTCTTGGGGAGTTAGGGTGGGGGATAGGTACCACTATGGAGCCAGTCTTGAATAAATTCCTTGGGTAAGGGGCACCTCGTGTTCAGTAATGGATCACATCTTCTTAGGATTAGAGGACCCAGCACCACAAGTGAGGTAACACATTTTAACATGATCAGAATTTCATATTATCTCTTAGACCAGGGTCAGCACCCGACCCCCCTTCTCTATGATCTACTGCACCATCAAAGTCAAGGATCACAGTTCCATGACACAAACAAACACCTGGAGAGAAAGGAGGTGAGGTTCAACTTCCCCTCACAGCCTGGTTTCCATCTAAGGAAAAAAAAGTTCATTTCCCTGAAGAACTTGGTGAAACCCCAGAGTTGCCTAATTTAGCCATAATAGGTGCTAATGTAGGCATCACCTTGCTCTCCCGGCCTTCCTGATCACTCCCAGTTAAGTTCATTTTATGTCCAACTGACCCAATTTTAGCAGCTACTGGTGCCAAACAAGGCATCACCTTGAGAGTCTGACCATCTGGATCACTGGGAGGATTAGCTACTTTTAAACCTAAAGGTGCTAACTTTGGCATAGGCCTCCATAATGTATCCATGTTGCTATTCTCCGGTCCAGTCTTCAGGTGCAGGATAGGAGGTGAGGACACACTTTCAGGTTCTGTAGGGAGACCAGAAGTACTTTTCCCTCCATCGCTACATTTCTTGTGAGAAACAAATGAATCCTTTATCTCAGAGTCAATGACAATCTTAAGAACATCTGGCTCAGAGGCTGTTTCAACAAGTTGCTTTTCATTTTCAGAAAAGTCATCATCTTCTAAATGCAAAAGGAGGGGGCTGATGGAGTCACTCTCCCCTTGGTCATCAGGCATCTCTTTCAAATCTGTTCCCAAGTGGCCAACCTGGAAAGGTGCTCTGTTCCTAGGAGGAAGCTTACTGATAAAAGCCCGCTGAGCATCTCCTGGGAATTCCGTGTCCACAGAGGTGGGCAGGTCTTCAGCAAGACCGACAGAGTCATCATTCAGCTGCTGATTAAGAAAGGCGATCTCATTGAGCAGGGAAGTGAGCGTCTCATCGGTATCATCATCATCTTCCATGTTAGTCAGTAGTTCGCTGGGATCCAGAGCTGCTTCCTCTATAGCTGATGCTACTTTCCTCAGTTCCATCTCTATGCTTGAGTCCTTGAGATCTTTCATCTTTAATTTATGAAATGGAGACTCTTTTGATTTCAGTCTCTCTCCTCTTGATTCACCCTCCTTCCACTTACAGCGATTCCCTCTTACATCACCTGAAATCTTTTTAGGTAAAAACTCTTGTGTTTCCTGCATACTGGAAACATCAACTATTTGTGAAAAACCAGTATCTTTATTTGCCAGAAAAACTTGTGTTGGACCTAATGCCATTCTGCCATCTCTGTGATTTCCTCTAGAAGAGACTCTATCAGAATCTTCTGAGTTATTTTCATTCCTGACGGTGTCTTTCAGATGGTCACATGGCTTGCCATCAGGAACTTCATGAGGATATTTGCTGCCACCCGTATCTACCAAACTTCCCTCTGTGGCCAATGATGTCACATTAACAATTCGTGGCATCATAAATAAGTCATCATTTTCTGAAAGACAAAGTTAAAAAAAAGAAAAATTCATTTAGATATACACCAGATATGACTCTTCCCCTCCCACCAAATATACCAAATGACCATCTTGAAATTATAGTAAAAATTCACTTGTCTCTTTTTGTCAAAAAGATGATAGAAATAGTCAAATGAATCCAACCAAAAGACTCTAATATTCCATCATCAATAAAAGTTCCACTTAGCTGGTATAGTGGTGCATATCATTATACCCAGCTATCTTTTTTCACCTGGGAGGCTGAGGCAGGAGGATTATCATGAGTTCAAGGCCATCCAGGACCACACATTGAATCTGAGGCCATCCTAGGTTACACGGTGTGTTCAAGGCTAGCCTTGACTGCATAGTGAGACTCTGTCTCAGAAAAGTTCCATTTAATAATTTTATAAAACTGCTCCCCAAACTAATTCTACTCCAAGGGCAGAAATGTGTCTAATTCTTGTCACCCAATTGTTACTCTAAGTAGAAAATGAAGCCCTTCCGGTAGCATGGTAAGAGAAACAGAATAGTTCTCCAGATTGGACTGGGCAGCAGAAATAAGAAGTGTTGTGGGCAATGTCAACAAAGTAACTAGTATTTTAATATTAGTGAGGATATTTTGTTACCTTAACAGAAATTTAGGTGTCTATGATCTAAATTATAAAATGAAACTTCCCTTTCAACTTTCCCTTTTAACTCTAAGAAAGACTGGTGCTCAAACTGAATCATGATGATAAAGTAGAAATACACAACCTCTGAGTGTAATACAAAATTGCTTAAATATTCATCAACACCAAGAATAAGACAATGACCTCTCAATATCTTCTTTTCACTTTGGAATCTTTATTTTTCTCCTTAAAAATAACCAAAAAAAGTTCTTAATCCCAAATAAAACACACCAACTAATAGCACAGATCAGGCCAGATTCATTCTAAAAACACAATTACTAAAGCAAATGTCAACAGAACCTCTTAATCATTATTGAACACATTCAAAGAGTATTTTGTCACTGAGATACGAGGAATAACTTTTTTCACTGCCCACAGAAGAAAACATGACATACCTGACTGAGCCATACCACTGCTGATAACTTGAGGCTTCAGATCAGTTTCTAAGAGTGCAGGAGAAACAGTTACCACTGGTCCTGAGAGCAGGGGACCTTTTAAGGTAAGTAATTGCCCTTGTGGAGTCATTACAAGGTTGGCAGAGGTATGCGGAGTACTGGAAGGAGAGGTGTTTTCTATAAAGATGATAAAAAAATTACAGATAAAAAACTACACTTTCACTTAAAGGCAAGAAATTTTTCATCAAATTTAGAGAAATAATGTAGATTTTACTTTCTTCAAACACATTTAACTGAGTAATGGTTACCTGTCCAATGGTTTTCCTAAGAAAGTAAATTTGTTGAAGAACACAGCTGTGAAAGTATTTTTATAATGGGATTATTTCTAATCTTATATATGTATATATGACCTCCAATAGTCTTAACAGTGAATCAGGATAAAAGAATATACAATTCTAGTCCTAGGCTCCTTTTCCCATACACCTCTTAAGTTTCTAGGCCTTAGTTTTGGTGGTCATTAAATTTCTTTCTAGCTGGGTGTGGTGGCGCATACCTGTAATCCCAGCATTCAGGAGGATGAGACAGCAGAATCACTAAGTTTGAGGTCAGCCTATCCTATATAGTGATTTCATGGCCAGCCTGAACTACACAGCAAGATCCTGTCTCAAAACAAAACAAAAAAAATAATTCAGTGTTTTTTAAAGAGGATTTAGTGTCCACATGGTTTGATATAATAAACGTGATTTTCTTATTCATTTACTAGGAGTAAATAAGGATGCCGGTAATGGTCATATATCTATCGCTTCATTCCCAAAGCCAAGACATAAGAACTTAAAGCCATTTTTCTTTGTTCCTTAACAGATCTGATGAGAAACACAGCCCGATTCAATGAAACTAAATTTTCCCTTTTTCTTTTTGCAACTGCCCTGCCATGGTCTGTGTTGCAGGGCAGTTCCAAACTCTTAGGCTCAAGTGATCCTGCCTCAGCCTTGCGTGTACCTGTGACTAAAAGGAATCACCATGTGGACAACTCATAGTAAAAAAAATTTTCTTGAGACGGTCTCACTATGTAGTTCAGGCCCACCTTGAACTCACTGAGATCCTCCTGCCTCAGCCTCCCAAGCACTGGAATTACAGGTGTGTGCTACCACACCAGGCTAAAATGAAAAATTTTCATTCTTTCTCAAGCTATGAGTAGACTTACAGGAAAATCAGAATGTCATGTATAAAATCTGAAAAGATGGTAGCTTATAAACTTACTAAAAATATCACTGTAGATGGCTATTAGAAGTAGGGCTTAATGTTAAGTTACAACCACTGGGCTATTTCTTAAGGCTTACTTGAGAATATGAAACCAGAAACTGAAACCTAACACAGTTCATATTCACTTCTCACACAATTCACCTTGAACTAACACTGGAGCACGACTGGCCAAGAGAAGAAACTCGGTCTACTTAGCTAATGTTCCTCTACATTAAGGAAAGCAAAGAATGTCCCTCCTACCTGTGGCCTGGTCTCTTTTTCTGGAAAGAATCAAAGGTCTCCCCCTCCTGTTATTAATAAACATCTGTCCGAGAGCTATAGATGATGTAGAAGATCCTTCCTGCTGTTTGCTAGTTCTGGGAGACTCATCAAACTCATCTGATCCCATCTTCTTTTTTCTTTTTTGAGCCTCTAGTGCTTGTTGTTTTGCATAAATATACTCTAGCTTCTTCAGGACCACTTCTTCTGTCTTACCTACAGGTTGATAAGGAATAAATTATCACTCTTTTTCATTACCCCACATAATAATGAGAAATAGGATCAACTGAAATCCAGTTGATTTAATTATATTCCCCAAAACTATGGAAGGCAAGAGTGATTATAATCCAGAAAATATCCTCTACCCACTCAAAACATAGGTCTACTGTAAACTTAAGGAACCAAGCTTAAACCAAGTAGAATCTGAAAGGCCTTCTGAGGATTTCTCCTTGAGAAGGGTGTCATTAAACTCTTTACTCCAGACCATTTACATATCTCACCTGAAAGAGATGATACCTTTCGTATCAAGATACTCCGTTTTCTAGTCAGGAGATTTTTCTGTCCTATCAGTTTGTCTGCCTGATCTGTTAGTCCCTGAATTTCACTGAATGCCTAGGATAAAAAGTAATATTATGTTAATCGATCTACTCTTACACAAGGAAGGCTTACAAATTTCTTTAATGAAAAAAATTTAAACAAATATTTTGAGAAATTTATAAATGCCATGTAAAACAACCATGTACCAGAAACTGATAAAACTGTGTAATGTTTTCTGGCTTATACTTGCAGGGAAAATAGATATTTCTGAAGAGCACCACTGAGTGTCAAATAGACATTCTATTGCAAGGACACACAAAATACTAATATTCTGCTTAGATTTTAATCAATTTTAAAATAATCTCAGTGAGACAAGGTGGCACACACCTGTGACTCAGCACTCAGGAGACTGAGACAGATCACTATTGAATTCAAGGCCAGGCTGGGCTACATAGGAAGTTCAAGGGCAGCCTGACTTCACCTCAAAAGCCAAAAGAAAAAATGAAATAACACTGCCCTACAGGGATTTAAATGTTTACCCTGTACTTCTCCAATTTTACTTTAAGCAATTTAAATAAAATTGCCTTATTCTATTTGCAAAGGTGAAACTTCTGCTAGCTTGGGTATCTCAGGTTTTCTTTTAAAATGCTGTCAATTGTTAAACACAGTATGGCTTTTTCCACTGTGATAAAACTGTTTTAAGTGCTAATGAGAACAATCCAATCTTTTTTTTTTTTTTGAGACAGGGTCTCAATACGCAATTCAGACTGGCCTTGAGCTCACTTTGTAGCCCAGGCTGGCCTCGAACTTGCAACAATCCTCCTGCCTCAGCTTCCCTAGTGCTGGAATTACAGGGATGAGCCACCACGCCCAGCTGTGTACATGTTAATCACAGAGTTCCTGACTTTATCTGAAAGTGAGATAGTTCTACCAAGCAAGAACTTTCAGTAAAAGCTATTCTGACCCAACATAATTTTGTAAGGGATTAACTAGGCATTCATTAGTCCATATCCATCTCCTGCATTTGACAATGGGTCCCTTTTCTCATAGTATGTGGACAATTCCTCTTCAAGGTCTTCTTTGTTGTCATTTACACAAACATTTACTTACCCGAGTAAGAATAAGACTTTTGGAAACCTTGGAAGAATGAAGTAATCCCAATGTGATCTTCAATTTTTCAAAGAGATCTCTCATTTCACCACGCCTCCGCCGCTCATTGGCAGTATGTGTCCGACGATAATAAGCAAATGCTTCTGCTTCTTTCTGTAGTTTATCACTCCAGTAATCAGGTTTCAGTTTTAGAGGAACTGATGGAGCCTGTTCAAACAAGAGTGCCTCAACATCTTTCACGTGGACCTGCCCTCCTTTTCTACCTCAATGGTAACTCACTACTTTAGCTCAGTTATTCTGTAACATCTGTCTGGAATGCTGTTACAGTCACTCAACTGCTCAGCTTGCTACTATCTTTTGTCCTTCTTCAAAATCTACTTTCAACAATGCCAGCAATGTATATTCTAATACATGCTAATGTAATCACATCAATTCATAGCTAAAATTTCAGTGGTTCTCAAATGAGGAAAAATCTAGAGGTGCAAGGGAATAAGGGACTGGGAAAACATTACTTATACAATTTAATAAAATGAATTTTCAGGACACCAACTACAAGAAAGAAAGTGTAACTGTGACTGGTGGAAAAGAAACTTGACCTTTCTCAGTTTGATAAAAGATCACCTGTCACTAACCTAAATAATCTTTCTCTCCAACAATTCTTGTTAAAAATTCCCAGCTGAGTATGGTGGTGCACACCTGTAATCTCAGCACTCGGAAGGCTGAGGCAGGAGGATTGCTGCCAGTTTGAGGACAGCCTGGGCTATATATACTGAGCTGAAAGCCAGTGGGGAATCCATAAGAGACCTTGTCTCAAAGCAACAACAAAACTTTCCCAAAACACACAACCCACACATTCCTGCAATTACACAGGCATCATCTGTATCTCAAGAGTTGTCCTTCCTCCCTCCCAATCCTCCACCTCACTTAAATTTTTTAACATTTGAAACTCAAATTCTGCATTGTTTTAGGAAAATCTTCTGACCATGAGCATACCTTAGGGCTCCTTTATCTTACTCTATTTCTTTTTTTTTTTTTGCGGTACTGGGGATCGAACTCCGGACCCTGAGCTTGCTAGGCAGGCGCTTATTCCACTGAGCTATAGCCCCAGCCCCTATCTTACTCTATTTCGATTGCAAAATTTTCTTTACTTTTTTGTTTTTTCGAGACAAGGTTTCACTATGTAGTTCAGGCTGGCCTTGAATTCACTTTGTAGCCCAAGCTGGCCTTCAACTTACAGTGATCATCCTGCCTCAATCTCCCAAGTACTAGGATTACAGGCATGTGCCACCACATCTGGTTTAAAAATTTCTTATAAAGAAGTTATGGATCCATGTAAGGTTTAAAATACATGAAGAACTAGCTCAAAATGAACTGCAACCATGCCTTATACCTATACCCGTATCTTCAGAAACAACATTTTTAAATTCTTTTAATGGCCTCTTCTGGTTCTTAAACAGAATATAAAGTTATTTTTTTCCAGTATCAATAATCCCTATTGATTGGTTGCCACATAGAAGGCAGTTTAGTGCATGCTATTCTTAAAATATCATTCTATTTTTCTAATACACAGTTATAAGTTTAGTTCTTCTGACATCTTAGATACTTGAATGTAATTCTTTTCTTGTTTTGTCAACAATAAACAGGGTATCTTGCCTTTCTTCTTTACGAGGATATCAGCATCTGTATGCTTCATGTCTTCTTCCCTCATTAACCTCCCAATTTGTGATTTGTATTTACATTTTTCAGGACTAAAAATAAATCCTCCATATTCTACTTATAGATTTAATTACTTAAAAAAATCACTGACAGCACTAAGCTATTATGACATTATAAATATTCACAGAAAGTGAATCACAATTTCCTATCTTACATAGCTTTCTGTTTTCCTCTTTGAAGCTTCTAATTGTCCTTTTTTTCTGACACTATTTGTTTTTATCACAAGCCTAACAGTGCCCCAAATCTCCTATGTAAAATCACTGTTTAAACCCACTGTGGACTAGAGGTCCCATATGACCCAGCTATTCCCTTTCTGAGGATCTTCCTGAAAGAATCACACCATAGCAATAGATGCGCACCCATGTTTACAGCAGCACAGTCTGTAATAACCAAATCTTGGAAACAGCCCAGATGTGGGTTTTTCTAAACAATGGAGTACTACTCTGCCATGAAGAAGAATAAGCCTGAGACCCTTCTGGCTAAATGGATGCCACTTGAGACCATGCTCTTATGTGAAATAGGTCGAACACACATGTGTAAGTACTGCATTATTTATTATGAAAAACTGAAAGTGTAAATAAGGTCGAAAATGTATAGTAAGTATTGTGAAATAGGAAGAATGTTCAAATGGGGAGGGTAACAAGAAAGGGGGAGGAGAAAAGGAAAGAAAGGAACAGTTAAAAAAAGGAAGGAAAAATTAAAAAAAAAAAGAAAAAAAAAGGAAGGAAAGGCAAGGAAGGAAAGGTGAGAAAAAAAACAAAGCAAAGCTCTTGTAAATGGGGAGGGAAGGATGAGTCGAAGGGAAGGTAAGGGAATGGGAAACAAAGGATCAAGTTATAATCACGTGCAAATACAAATTCCTTACGATGAATGTGATCATTATATGTATCTGTAATGTCCCAATAAAATCTGATTGAAGAAATAAAAACCCACTGTGCATTAAATACTATAGAAAAACAGCTGGGTAATGTGACATA
>PVLD010015744.1:22140-47551 GCA_004027595.1 Dinomys branickii
AAAAAAAAAAAAAAAAAAAAAAAGTGTAGAATAATAAAAGATGCAGTAAGATGGGGAAAAAAGTTTAAGTACAGCAAAGCACTAGAAATATTTACATGAAATAATCTAGGCATTAAATAATAGATCATGTAAATAAGATATTCTGAAAATTCCTGTATCTGGAAAAGGATTTAGAATGGAAAAAAAAAAAAAGGAAAAACTGAATGTGAGTTAATATATGCAAAATGATTACAACCACAGAAATATGCCTTATAAGATCTCCACATCAGATCAATGTGAAAGCAGTCACACTGACGTTTCTCAAAGGACTAGAATTCAAACACCATCTTCCAACCCAATCCCTATCACTGTCTTTTCTCTCTTAAGAGGACAGAACAAAAATGGAAAATAGTTTCAACAACCATGCATTCTTCCATTCCTACTATTACAGTAAAAAGAATCTTTGCTTAATTATACCATCATGATACCATTCCCTGAATGTATTTATAAAATTAAGGATTATAATTTCATGGCTTTTTGAACTGTTAGTCATGATTATATAGAGTAACTTTTAGGCCACTGAAAATCATGAACCTAGTCAAGAAAGAATGCCAGGTGTCTCACTTCAAACCAGTATAGTATAGGGTTAGTTTTCAAATAATTACTTTTGATAAACTCTATACTCATTTTAACTTCTCCAAATTATTCCACCCTCTTAGGGGAGGGAGAAAATTAAGTGGGGAACATATTAATAATTTTATTATGGGAGAAAGTTGATTATGCTAATAAAAAAAACAACCTAAAAATCATCGTTAATTTAGTGCACGGTGTTGTTTCAATCCTAAGACAAATGTTATCAATTTTATGAGTAATTTTCACTGAACATCGTTTAAATACCTTTCGACTTCTTTCAGTTGCTTTTTCATCTGCATGGGTACGGCACCTAGATAAAGACAGTACTATTTAATATCACACTGAAATTCAATAATCTAGAACCTATCACATCAGTATTAAACCATGCCATCCCAAATTGTCTCAATTATAACCAAAGTATTTTCCCCAAGATGCAACAGGTGCCACATTGTTTATATAATAGTATACTTTTTTCTTCTAAATACAAATATTCATTAAAACGGCAAATTATCCTCATTCATGAAATAGTTTCAAACATATAAAATTGTACAAATACAAGTAGATCCTGTACAGCTGAGAAATACCCACAAAACAGAGATCCTGTGTACAGTGTATTCAACCGCATTCTTTTCCTTCCTTCTCATAGATGAGCATTCCTAAACTGTGCTTAAGTGAGTATCTTCACAGTTTTGCTGGGAATACTACTGTGAGTAGTGCATATCACATCTTTCTGTAACTGATTCATTTCACTCAGCATTACACCTGAAAGATGTTGATATACACAGTTCTAAATTAATCATCTAGCTGGGCATGATAGTGTATGCCTGTAATCTCAGCACTCAGAAATTGAAAGGCGGGAAAATTGTCCCGTTTGAGGCCAGCTTGAGCTACACAATGAGCTCAAGGCCAGCCTGAACTACATAGCAAGATCCTGTCTCAAAAGACCAAAGGCAATCAATCAATCATTTAAACTGGTAGAGTCTTCATAGTGTGACTTCTCAACACCCCCATTTTTTCCCCGATATTAGCAGTTATTTAGGTTGCTTCCAAATTTTCAAACAGCAATGTTGCAATGGATAGTTTCTATGTGAACTCCTATAAGTATGTGTGGACTCTTCTATGACATAACCTAAGAGTTGAAGATTGCTAGATCCAAGAAACAAGTGCACACATCTTTACCTTCAATAGATGTCAAGTCACACTGCCCTACACCTAAATAATAGCACTACCAGAAATTTCCATTTTTGCCAATCATATGTGTGAACCAGTAGTCATAATGGTTTAACTTCCACTTCTCTAATTGCTTATAAAGTTAAATGAATTTGTATGTGCATATTAACCTTTCTGGTTTCCCTTTCTCTAAACTACTTGTGATACACATTATTTCCTTTTCCACTGGATCATCTTTTAAGACTTAGACTTACCCTTTGTCAGTTATACATAGTTGCAACTGTTCTTATAGACTGAATATACCTTTTCACTATTTTCATGATATTCTGACAGAATCTAAAAATTTTTAAATCTTTGATTTTAATTAGACTTAAAAATTAAAATCTTTTTTTTTTTTTTTTTTTTTGGTCTTTTTGAGACAGGGTCTCACTATGTAGTTCAGGCTGGCCTTGAGCTCACTCTGTAGCCCAGGCTGGTCTCAAACTTGCAATGATCCTCCTGCCCCAGTCTCCCAAGCGCTGGGATTATAGGTTTGCACCACCACACCCAGCAAAAAAAATCTTAATGGGAGTAGCCAGTGTTGAGGATTATACTCATGGCCTCAGGCAGACTAAACATGCACTGTACCATTGTACCTTCCCTCCCTCCAATTTGTTCCTTTATATATTGTGCTTGGTGTGTTGATTATTGGGCCTTTATTATTCTAATCTATTAACAGGGTATGTTTCTGTTTACTGGATTTTTCTTCACTGTGTTTCAATATAATTTCTAAATAAGTACTGCACATATTTTGTTAAGATAATATTCCTAAAAAAGCTTTTCCCATTACCATTGTAAATGCTACGTTTTAGATGTTTGCTTTTGTTCCCATTGTTTATTTCCTTTACTTTTCACTTTTGTTTGTATTGTTTAGAAACTCAGATTTCGTATGTGTGAACTTTGTCATCCAGAAACACTGCTAAATTTATTAATGAGGTAACAGGAAAATAAAAGGTCTGGCACAAAATAGCAAGTACCTGCTTCCCTTCTCTCTCACATTTCAATCCCCAACTGATACAAGATTTACTAAAACAGAAAATAAAACAATATTCCTGAGCAAGTCTTCATGCCATTCAAATTTTCACCTCATCAGTGGAACAGGAAAATTTTCATACCTGGATCTCACCTGCTCAACTAGTAACCAAATTTAGAATCCAATGTCCTATTCTTCAAAGTTAAATAAATCATTGTTAAGTAGTTTATTTGTATTTGTTATTAAGCTGGTTGCATACATGACTTAATACTTCATTTCCCTCATTTCATAGGTAAAGAATCTAAGGCATTGTTTTTTACTTTTTGTTCCAGGAATCTAACTCAGGACCTTGCGCTTACGAGACAAGTACTTGTGCCACTGAGCTATATCCCTAGCCCCAAGAATCTAAGGTTTTTTATAACCTCAGATTGAAAGCCTCACCCAGTGACACTCAGCAGTAAGCCCAGCACTCAGGAAGCTGAGGCAAGAGGATCCCCACAATTGCAAGGCCAGCCTGGGATACACAGTGAAACTGTCTCAAAAACCCAAAAGACCTTAAATTGGAAGAGATCCAAGGCTTGCCTAAGGTTAAATACCTAAAACTACCGAAAATAGTATTTTTATGCCAGTGCATCTGGCTCAAAAAGCCTGTTACTTACATTACACAATGTCTCCTAACAATGACCAAAGCTTACCTCCCAATTCCAGTTCTTATTCTCATCTATACTCATCAGAAAAAAAGAGCAATAAGGAAACCAGATCTGTTACCTAGAGCTCTTAAACAAGAGTAGTTTTCTTTCTGGCTATAAATCAATGACAACAATCCAGAGATAAATAAAACTTACATCTGTTTGAATGACTGCGTGTGAGCTGCTGTAGTCTTCTTGTGGCCAACACTGATTTCATCTGAAAGCTCTTCTACAGTTTCAATATCCACATGCTCTTCATCATCCTCAATGTATTCCATACAGTTATTCTGAAATGCATTATTACAACAGTAAATAGTATGTTGAGAGGCACGCCCCCACTTTCAACTGCAAGCTCTCCTTATAAAATCAACCAACCAGTGCCAAACACTGATCCTACACCATGAGTACTCATAATCCTTCACTTGCTAATCATAATTGTACAAAGAAATTAAACTAGAAAAACAACGTAATTATAGGGTCAACAAAGAACAACTACATAAGTCATGGATATGTAATGCTTGGTATGAACAAAGTCCCCACATAGCTGTACTGATGCCTCAATATTATTTCTGTAAGATCAAAGTTAGTTATGGTTATGTTATTTTATCATTTCCTTTTACTTATTTTTTGTGATACTAGGGACTGAACCCAGGGCCTTGTACAGATTAGGTAAGTGCTTTACCACTGAGCTACATGCCAAGCTCTTTATTTTTATTCTGAGACAGTTTCACTAAATTGCCCAGGGCGGCCTGCCTCAGACTCCAGGAGCAGCTATGTCAAGTAATGGTAAAAAAGAATTTGGAAAGAAGAAAAAGTCTTTCCTTTTTTTTTTTTTTTGGTACCAGGAATTGAACTCACAACCTTGTGCTTACCAGGCAGGCGCTTGCACCACTGAGCTATATCCCCAGCCCAAGAAGAAAAATTCTACTGGAGGGCTACAGGTGTAACAATTCAGGGCATGCACAAGGCCCTGGGTTCAATTCTTAGCTCCAAAAGTTCTATTTTAAGGGAATTTGATGACCAGTCATATCAAATTCCACAAATCAACAAACATTAACACACGCCAGGGGCTGGGAATATACCTCTGCAGCACAGCACCTATCTGGCAAGCTCAAGGTCTGCTTTCTTTTAAAAAAATATATATATATGCGAGACTGATGTAAGAACAGAACCCAGATTAGTCTTCTAAGTCTCCTAACCACACAGCCAGACACACAGAATGGTATCTAATAAGTAATTCAGGTTTCAAAAGAAACCCAAATTCCTGAACTTCCTATACCTAAAAAGGAGTCAGTGAAGTTGGCATATATTGAACACTTATCATAGAAATTCACTGGCTATTTTGTATAGCAATAGAATTACACGGATATATGTTTTAAACAGATATTTTTGAGTCTACTTTTAAAAGAAATGTTAAAGTTAAACAAGAAATGTTATCTGTTACCTATACTTGCCCTGTACCAGAAAGGCACAACTTGAAATGAAGTATTTTAACCATCTTATTAATTTTTTAGATTTGTTGGAAAATTACTTACCCCCATATTATAGGTTCCATAAGGTGCTAAAGGACACTAAATACAAGCTATCATTTGTTTCCTCCTCCACTCAAGCACAATGTAAATAACGTATATTAAACTTAAGCATTGTAAACTATATATTTAAGTTAACTCCGAGAAGCAAATTAACACAATCCCAACAGAATCTGGAGTTAGTAAGTAATGTAGATTTATGGTTTACAATATTTAAACTGAAAAAGGTCTGCTTATTTCATGGTTTTAACTACAGATTTAGTGAGTAATACCCACCTGCACAATGGAAAGCTTTGGTTATTCACAACTTTCCTCACACCATCTAAAATAATGCTAATAAACAGATAATTTAGGGGTGGGAAATATTCATAAATATGATGTAGAATTTAAGATTTTAGAGACAATATAAAGTTTTGACTTTAAAAAAGGCAGTATAATTTGTAGGACTACCCACTAAGCTGGACATCATGGCACACACCTGTAATCCCAGCACTTGAAAGGCTGAGGCAGGAGGATGGTTGTGAGTTTGAGGCTAGTCTAGGCTAGAAAGTGAGTTCAAGGACAGCCTGGACTACATAATGAGACCCTGCTTCAAACAAAATACAAAAAAATTCCTATTAGTACATCCAAGCAACATCACCTTATGACTAAGGCACTCTAAGGTTTTATTAAGTCAGTACCACTGATAGCAGTTGTTCAGCATGTTTTATTTCATTTTGTTTTCAGTGTCAGGGACTAAAGCAGGAAGCAATGCAACATCCCGAACCCTTTTTCATCCTTTAAATTTTAAGACAAGGTCTCTCTAAGTAATTCAGGCTGGCATCAAACTTGTGATCCTCCTGCCTCAGCTTCCAGAATAGCAAGGATAAGAGGCATCCATTCCCAGCTGTATCCACTGCTTTTCAAGACTGGACTGTTTACTTGTTTCATGTGTTTACCTAAACCAGTGATGGTGAACCTATGGCATGCTTGCCACAAGGGACTGTTTGTATCACTGAAAGCTCTGAAAGGTTCACCATCACTGACCTAAACTGACTTACAGTGGGAGACAGCAAATAGCACAAGAAAATCTACAAAATAACTCCTAAATTCAATGAATTTAGATTCCCTTGAATGATTAAGCTATAGAGAAAGTATAGACAAGTTTTAGAGCTAAATCCTCATGTATAAATTAGACAACTGTAGGAACAGAAATAACCAATATAGGAACAGTAAAACACTCAGGAGTCTAAAAATACTAATATTTTTGCTATATTTTATCTGCCTAAGGCAGTTAGATATTAATAAAGTATCAGATAACACAGGGGCTGAGTAAATCCCAAGGAAGTGGTATTCTAAAACAACCGGCTGCAAGGTAACTGGTACAGAGGGCTATGCCATCTACTCCTAAAGAGAGGAACACAGTTCAAATTTCAGGGTACCACCCTGTAGGCAACAGGATATGGCTGCCTCGGGTTTCATGAGACCCTATGTCAGGGGTCAAGCAGCTTAACGCCTGATTTTTTAAGACAAGTTCACAGCCACACTCCCTTCTCTTACATATTGTTAGTGGTTGCTTCTGCACTCACACAGTTATCTATCCCAAGTCTGAAATATTTACTATTTGCCAACAAGTTTTTGTAACTCCTGTCCTATATTATCTTCCAGTTGCTTAGATTAGTAAATACATCCCAATAATGTCTATAACAATGCTTCATAAAAATTTTAAAACCTATGTCATATTACAAAGAATGAAGGCCAAAGTCTAGAATATAAATCCTAGTGACTAAATGTTTAATTTCAGAACATAATTGAAAAGGCAGAATTATATTAATATATTAAATGATATTTTTCCAGTACCCCCTTCCAAAGAAAATTCTTTCCAAATACAGGTGATAAGTTCTCTTCCTAATTCTAGGGTCACCCATCCATTTATTCTATCTTATTATATGCACCAAATAAGCTATAATCCACGTACAAAATATCACAAAAACTACTAAGTTCAAATGAGTGTAATGATTTCAAACACCTTTTAAAAATCCAACTCAGTAAGGACTCTTAAATTTTGTACCCCAAAGACTGAAGCCCCCTTACCATAATAATAAACACATTTCAAAGACTAGAAACCCAATAAACATTGCCTGACTGATGCATCCTAAAAGCCATAAAGTCATTTCATTATCTAAACCTATACATCCAAGCAAACGAATTAGGTCTTAGTGATCTTCTGGAAAATCTACTGTCTCTAATAAACCATTTAAATCCTGGAGGCTTCAGTCACAACAAAAACGGGCTCACCACCTTTTCCACATCATCACCCTCCTCGCTCTGGCAGTCGGACACAACATCCACAATTCCGTCAACAGAATCATCGGTTTTCTCATTCTCATCTTCATCCTCCTCTTCCAAACTCAAGCCGGGGAAATCGGTGCTTCTTCTACCCTTCCGGTCTTCCTTTGGTTTTATCTGTTTTCCTGGTAGCAGTAAGTCACCCTGATAGTGTTCATTCCCTCTGCTTTCTTTTGTAACTCGCCTAGGAATGATGGAGAAGGCTGCAGGCTTAGAAATCCTACTCCAAGAATCACACTCAGTTTTTAAAACTCCATCATTCTCAGAAGTTCTACTTTTCTCATATAGACCAGAGATGTCCTTTTCTTCTTGAAATACATCTGAGTCTTGATATGGCTTCGATTCTCTAATTAATTGTTCATCTGCCTCTTTCTTACATTCTTCTGAAGTTCTAACACATTTCCGGACCAAGGGGCTCTTTGGGTACTTTTTCCATCTCTCCCTAATACTGTCCTTCTCCACGGAGTCTCTACAATCTTTCTCCTTGGCCTCTGGCTGTGGAGTACACTGCTGCTGAACCATAACTTTGCTCCCTGATAATTCAATAAATAGAAATTCATTTGGTTTTTCATCTGTACTGTCTAATCCTTTCCGCTGCTCAAGCTTAACATCACCAGATTTTTTAAGCTGTACTTTACTCACATTTTGTACTGTCATACTACTAGATTTTTCAGAAACTGTCCTAACTTCTAAAACAGTCAGTTTTTCTTTGGAACTGTTACAATTCCTAGTCCCATGCTCTTCAGTAACATCTTTACAGTCTTCACCTGTGCGTGACTCAGTGATATAGGAGTGCTCAGAAGGTTTGGTAGTTGTGGGATCTTTTTCTGTAAGGGATTCTTCATCCAAATGCTCACTCCCATCTTCCAAGGAACCATTCAGGGTTTCTTTTGAGGTAATAGTTCCTGAATTCTGCTTAATTATACTAGCCTCAGGACCTGTAGCTTCTCCTTCTGACTGTACAGTCTTCTTAGTTTCCTTCTCTCTTTTTACAGAGTTTGTTTCATCTTTCTGGTCTGCATTCTGGGATCCCTTTTTCATCTGAAGGGAAGCAACATGCTGAAGAATGGAGCTAGGGACAGGCTTTTGTCCTGGGAACTGCAGCAAGGCAAAACTACCAGACTGGAGAGGAATGAGATTAGCTGTGTTAACAGGCTGTACTCCTGAGCTATATGTTATTTTGGTTTCAGAGCCTGTTTTACTTGCAAAGCTCTGTGGCTCAGGAGGAGAAATCCTCAGGGTCAATGTACCAGCCTGAGAGACAAAACTTGGTCCAGAGGAAAGTAAAGATGGTGCCTGAGTGATAACGTTCATTGCTGGAGAAGATCCAACAGCCTGAATTACAGGATTTACAACAGAGAAAGCAGAGGATGAAGTAGAAGGTGGTGGCATCTCAGAAGGCTTGGAAGGTGCAGGCAACCGGATTCCCACCACAGACCCTGTTACGGAAAAAAAAAATTTCTTTAATCACCACTGCCCATATCAAAAATTTCCAGCATGCTTCTCTTTTTGGACAGATGAACAATCCTGGTGTATCAATACTATGTGACATATGGCTAACCAATTAAAACAAAAATCGTCAGGAAGATCCCCAATTTTATACCTGGGTTCCGAAACATAACAGGTTGTAAGTTGGGCTGGGTATTAGAGCCTCGGATCTGATGCAAAGGTAGAAGTTGGACAATCTGCCCATTGGGATGCCTAAATAGGTTCATTCCACTTGGGCTCCTAACAGGCTGTAAAACCATCCGATGTCCCTGAAGTTGTGGGTTTGGGACAGGTCTAAGTGTAGGAGAACCCTGCTGTACTGGAATCAACAATAATCGAGGTCCAGGACGTTTCACTGTGTTAGGAGAGATCTGTGGAGCAGCCACTGGAATCTGAGGGGCATTTTCTGAAAAATAAGAATAAAAACATAATATCAAAATCCCCCTTGAACACATGTAAAAATAAAACTATGATGACAAGATAATGAATTATAAAGCTAGTGAGATTCTGTCCCTCTACAATGCACTATTTATTGCCAACAGTAATCAGTCATTGTAGACCTTTACATTCAGAATGATATCCATTATCAACAGGCAAATGTACAAAGATAAAGTTTTTGCCTCATGAAAAGCAGAGGCAGGCTTGTAAATCTGAATTTACGTAAAGTTCAAGAGATTACAAAATTCCCTTTTTCAACTTTATGTATTTATTTGGGTGCTGGGAATCGAGCTCAGGACCCTGCACTTGTCAGGCAGTTGCTTGCCGCTTAGCTATATCCTGGTCCTCAACTTTAAATTGGAAGCTAAAAATACTTGCTAACTCTGCATTTAGTTTTACAGCTTACACTTGTGGAAGATAAAAGTCAAAGACTAAAATTATGAGGCACATGAAAAGTTTCTTGGCTTTTAAAATTCACTAATAAATAAGCAAAGTTTAAACATTCATGAAAACTGGGACTGGGGTTATAGCGCAGTGGAGTAAGTACCTGCCCGGCAAGCACAAGGTCCTGAGTTTGATCCCCAGTACCACAAAAAAATAAAATAAAATAAAATAATTGTGAAAACTATTTCTCAAAAGAAAAAATAATATTCCTGCCCCAGTCTGTGTTACACAATTAGGAGATACCAAAGAAGCAGGTAAATAAAGCTTGGTCAGGAAGGGGCAAGAGATAGTTTTAAAACAAACTAATATGGGAAAAAATGAGTAACCCACAGAGACATTTTTTGGGGTAGGTGGTCACAGGAATAAAGAGGAAGGAAAAATGATAATTATGAGGATAAACAAAGTATTACCATTCAAACTGGTGAACTTCTTGGGTGTCTTAATAAAAAACACTTTTTCTTATAGTTTACCATTAAATTGAAAATCAACAAACTAAACTAAGCTAAAAAGATTTTAGCTTAAAATCTATGATTTTCTATGGGACATATACTCTGTCCACAAAATATATCAAATTTCTAAGTCATGCTCATAATATTTAGATGACAAAATTATACACAAAAAATCCAGGAATGCTCTAAAAGTGAAATAAAGCTGTCCATGGTGGGAAAGTGAAATAAAGCTGCCCATGCCTGTAATCCCAGCACTCAGGAGGCTTAGGAAGGAGGATCACTGTGACTTCAAGGCTAGCCTGGACTACAAAGTGAGTTCAAGGCCAGACTGAATTGCATAGTGAGACCCTGTTTCAAAATGACCAAAAAAAGTGAAATAAAGACCAGAGACCAAATTGTTCATGAAAATAGTGTGCAACTTTAAAAAGTTCATTTATCTTACAAGAATTTTTAAAGATGTTAACTTTCTTAATTAACAATATTGGCCAGGCATGGCAGTGCATGCCTGTAATCCCAGCACTCAGGAGACTGAAGTAAGAGGATCATTGTAAGTTCGAGACAGGCATGAGCTACAAAGTGAGCTCAAGGCCAGCCTGAACTGCATAGTGAGACCTTGTCTCAAAAAGATAGATAAGATACATGATAGATAGATAGATAGATAGATAGATAGATAGACAGATGAAATATTCAATGTTGTATTATGAAGATTTTTAAAATTCACAACTTTATTTCTTGCAATTTTCAAATTACATTTCAGAGAGATTCCAAACCTAAATTTCTCCAATTTAGAGAGTGAAAGCAATCTGCATAACCAATGAATTTATGAAGCTTATTTAAATTGCAAGTGTGGGGAAGAAGGGAAAAGAGAAAAACAAGGGAAGTCAAATGAAAAGACCAGACTAAGAACAAAGTAACATGCAACTTTCCTTTGAAAAAACAGTACTGAGTCAACTTCATTTATAAAGGAGAAATAAGAAAATTAACGTTACTCAAGTGCTATTATAAAAAAAAAAACATTTTAAGTGGTATACAAATGTAGAGTAGTATCACATATTATTGTCAGAAAAGTAATTCCTTTGTCAATTTTAATCTTTTCATTTACATAGAAGAAAGTATTAGTTTTTCATTTTAGTTTCAATATTACTCCAGTATTTTCTAGCTTTCTTCAACAGAAAATAAGCCACATGTTCAGAATATGTAGCAGCTAAACAGAATTCGATAATAATTTTATTATTTATGTTTTTAGAGTATTTATTTATGGTCTTAAACTTTATTTTGGCAAGTTAGTGCTGTCAACTATTGTCTTTTTAAAAAATACATTAAAAAGCTGGGTGTGGGGGTGAACCCTGTAACCCTAGCACTCTGGGAGGCTGAGAGGAGGGGCACAAATCCAACCCAGCCTAGGCAACTTAAACCCTGCTTCAAAAAAATGTAAAAAGGGGTGTATCTCAGGGCAAAGGTCCCAGATCCAACATTGGTGGGGGTGTGCACAACCAGGCCCCGCACAGTGGCACACACCTGTACTCCCAGCTACTAAGGAGGCTGAAGCAGCAGTATTTGTACTAGACCAAAGGAACTCAAAAAAAGGTATTTTAATCTTCAGCAAGGGAAACAAGAAAAGGGCTTCAGCTTGGGTAGGGCATAGGCAGAAGCCCTCTCACCTCACTGCCTCGCACACATATACACACGCCCTCCCCAAAATAAGGAGAACCTGCACATAGTGTTCTCCTCCTTGGAGAAGTATACCCTAACTTTCAGCAGATTGTACACTTCCTTTCAGGCCAACCTTACTGGCTGGTCTAATGTCTCAAGAGTTCTACTCTCATATGCATTATTTCAGTGTTCTTCGGCCAGCATTTCCATTGTAGTGTTAAGATTTAGTATCTCCTGAAGCAACCTCCAACTCCACCAAACCACCTATCAGATTATCTGCCCAGGAATCAAACTGCTTCTTCAGCATGCTGGTAACAAAAAAAAAACTACATAGAGCCAGGTGTGGTGGTGCATGCCCATAATCCTACCTATCAAGGAGGCTAAGGCAGGAGGATCTTAAATTCAAGGCCAACCTGGCAAGTTTAATGAAACCCTATCTCAAAAGAAAAAAATAAAAAGAGCTGGGAAGGCAGCTCATCAGTGCAAAGGCCCTGGGCTTAATTCCCATTACTGAAGGAAAAAAGGAAAGGAAAGGAAAAAGAAAAGAAAAAAGAAAAACCACAGATTTTCACTGATGTCTTAAACCCTGTATTAATCATGAGCACTATTACTTCTAGTGCTCAGTTTTAAAGAATGCGAATGTTTTCAAGAATACCTATAGAAACACCTACACCAGTGACGGCAAACCTTTTAGAGCTTTCAATGATCTAGAAACAGCCCACTGCAGCACATGTGCCATAGGTTCACCACCAATGGCCTATACAGTTATATATGCATACAGCTGTGATACATATGCATTCCCATCACAATCGCAAAATTATACACACAGCTGTACGTAAAGCAATGAGTAACAACTAGGCCTTACCTGGTCTCTGGCTTACTGGTGGACTCCCATTAATTCCTGAGAGTATAATAGGAACAGAGCTCAGAGATGAAGTTGGTGTGGTCACCATGGAGGAAGAGGCAGCTGTGGTCACCATGACTATGGAGGTGGAGGCAGTGGAAGCAACAGGAAGAGTTATGGTTGGAGGAGATGCTACCAAAGATTTAGGAAAAGCAACTGAAGCCACAGGGGTAGTTATCCCAGTAGTTTTGGTAAGGTTCACAGTGGCTGTAGACTGGGTAGATGTTACAGTGGTGCTGGTATTGGTTTCAGAGACCTCAACAACCCCTGCAGTGGTGGCACCAGAAGAATAAGTAGTTTCTTTAGTTCCCACGTCAGAAATAGCAGTCATAGATGTCACAGCAGTAACATTTTCTAAAAACACTTGAGGGGCGGTAGTAGTGACAGCAGCAGTCACAGAGCTGCACACCTGAACTGCCTCAGAAGAAACCACAGGTGTGACGACCATTACTGGAGAAGGTCTGATACTGAACTTCTGTGGCCCTGTCAGGGTTTGGGGTGTGCTAACTCCAGGTATCTTCTGCTGTAAGGCTCCAACTTTACTCATCACAAACTGTGTGAACACACCACCAGGAGAGGGTCGAGCCGCTGCAAATAAAAATTTGCAGGTCAAAAATCTTCAGTTCTCTTATTTCTCCCTTCTTGTGATTGTGTTTATCAACATTAACTGTGCACCACTGGGTCAATTTCGCACAGGTACAACCACCTACCTTCATTATATGTGCCAATTTTTACCCACAGAAATCAAATACTTCCCTCAACCTAAAGCCAACAATTTATAATTCTAACAAGAAAGGGATTAAAATTTGAGTTTTCCTATTAAAATTCTTTAAGACTATGCAATACATTCAAATTGTCAGGACACTACAAATACACAGCAGTCAATAATTCTTTACCTAAAAAGAAAGGAGAGATTTTTTTTTCCCTAATTCTAGTTTGAAAACGTTTTTCCACTGGGCATGGTGGCACACGCCTGTAATCCCAGCACTTGGGAGGCTGAGGCAGGAGGATCGCTGCAAGTTCAACATCAGCCTGGGCTATAAAGTGAGCTCAAGGCCACCCTGAACTGCACAGCAAGACCCTGTCTCAGTAAGGCAACAACAACAAAAAATTTTCCACCATTTTCTACTGCATCAACAACTACCTCTTTATAGCTGTCCTTACAGTTGTGTATTGTATATTCTTAAAATATATAAAGAAATTTTTTCAAAAGAGAGCAAGAGAGGGCTGCTTTTTTTTCCAGTTTTCAATCACAATTAAGACTGCTTTTAGTAAGAGGCAAAACAGGTTCTCTTTAAGGCACACAACGCCTATCCTCTATCGTTAACACAACTCCAGCCTTCAACGAGATATTTCAACTCCTGTTAGAGAAATATGAAGACACTATTGACACTTTCACTTAACATTCCTAAATAGGTTTGAACCAACAAAAAGAATTGAACAAACAACTATAGGTGCTCTCAATGCTAAAACAAGAATGCTTCAACAAGGCAATTTATTACAGACTCCAGCAATGAAATTAATCAAAAAAAAAAGGTTCTCAATCACAAACAGGGATGTACAGAACAATGAAACACTGAAAGTTATGTTTTACAAGAGCCTTCTGCTTTAAGCCTAGACTATCTCACCCCACTAGTATGTGCTACCTTCTTGGATTCTTAAATTGAAGGGATATGTTTTGACTGGTACCAAAAGCCTCACTCCTCATAGGAAAAATACTAGAGAAAATATCTTTAAATGTCACCCTTTTTAAAAAAGAAAATAAAAATTCAAGTCTTTAACGTATTAACATAGCCAGTCAAAAGCCTCAAATACAATTGTAAAACTAGAGCTCAATTTTTCTAGTATCATCAGAAGAACTACCAAGAAAAAATTTTAAAGTATGTAAAATACATATAAACAGTAATGTCATATTCTGTATTTTTCAAGTTTCTACAATCATATCTGTAATCACTGGCTGAGCCCTATGTTATAGGTCTTTACAAAACAGATCTGTTCTCCAACTTACCAATTGGCCTTTTTGCCAGGACAAACGCCTTCGTATTCTTCCCAGAGCGGTTTGCTGGAGTGCCAGAAGAGGATGCCATTTTGGAATTGGATGTTGAAGGCAGCAGGGTGCGTGGTTTCCTGGATGCAGCCACCTTGGCATTGGATGCTACCTTGGAGATGACAGTACTGAGGGTTGAGAGGTCCAGGACTGAGGGTCGCAACCTGCCTGTGATATAAGCAGCTAGCCTATTGGCTGGATGCAATGCCCCCATCTGTCCCAATAGCAACTTAGCCTGCGGGTAACTCTTACCATTAACCTGAAACAAGTGGCAAAGAGAAATTCTGTAAAGATAAAATTCTCTTGCTAGCTCCTCTCCCTTGATAGGGGTGTCTCATTTTTACAAGGTTTTAAGTCTCTATTTCAAGAACATCCTTTCGGGGGGGGGTTGGGGGGGTCTCTTGGAGACAGGGTCTCACTATGCAGTTCAGGCTGGCCTTGAACTCACTTTGTAACCCAGGTTGGCCTTGAACTTACAATGATCCTCCTGCCTCAGCCTCCCTCAGGACTGGGATTACAGGTGTGTGCCACCACATCCGGATAAAAGTCTCTTTCAGATGGGGTAACAAGTGGACTTTTCCGATTAAGCGTAATCTGACTAATGGGAAGGAGAAAAAAATGCCATCATCTGATATTCTGAACTAACCTCACCTCATTTTGCAGTTTGGAAACAAGAGAATCTTAGAAACTCATCATTTTCATACTCTATAGATATGTGAAAGAGACATGACTGTCCAATTTTTTTTACTTTAATAAGCAATTCTAAGTAAGTCATCAGCAAAACTGAAAAACTGATACACACTCTCTCTGATAAGACCAGAGGCATAGTGAACCCCTCACTCAAGGGTCCTTTGAAACATCCCTGCTATTTGAAAAATATATGATGAATCTACTAAGACAATCATTGTTATAATAACCTCAACTACAAAGTAACCTCAAATTTTGGTTTTCAAAAGTCTCAACTTTGAAATGATTTTCTTCATGTCTTAAAAATGCTAGTACAAAAAAAAAAAAAAATGCTAGTACAGCCGGGGATATAGCTCAGTGGCATAAGCACCTGAATGGCAAGTATAAGGTCCTGAGTTCGATTACCGGTACCAAAAAAAAAAAAGTGCTAGTATAAATCTGCTATAGGTTCTAGATATAACTACCAAACTCTCAGAAGTAGAACCAACAAATGACACACAGATTTTCTGTGCTGCCACAGTTGATTACATTCCTCATCCTGGGCAGCAGCACAATTATTTTGTTTTTAAGGAAAGAAAATAGAAACCTCTCAACAGAACATGGATATTATTTATCTATATTCTCTAGGTCATATTGCTGGATGACCTGAGAGAAGATAATCTTTTCTGTCTCATCATTTAAAACTGGGAGACAGAGGGTGGGGTGAGGTAGAATGTACTCTCTATAGAGTGTACAAGAACTGGTGAGGTAATAAATACAGCAAGCTACTACATCTTCAAACACAAAACAAAATTACTCTTTGCTACTCATATGAAATTGTTCTTATTCCCAAAGACATCAAGAATATCTCTGCCTCAAGTTTGATACAAAAAGTGTGATCCTTCCATCCAAAAGTAACCTTTACTATAGTTTTTAGATGTTATACTACAGGGTATCTAGGTCACATATCTCTGTCTGTTCCTTTGGTATTGCTCTGATGTCTACTCAACAGCTTCCCCAAAGTCTATGCAGGTTGAATATTCCTTCCCAACATGGCTGGGACCAGAAATGTTTCAGATATGTGACTTGGAAATATGTGCATATATATACTATTTGGGATGAAACCTAAATATAAATGCAAACTTCATTTATGTTTTGTGTATGTTATATAACAGTCTTAAGGTAATTTATGAAGTCAGGTGTGACATTTTCTACCTGTGATGTCATCTCAAAAATTTTCAAATTTTGGGTCACTTCAAATTTCAGATTTTTGGATTAAGGATGATCAACCTGTACTACAAGCTGCCTGATACTTACGCAAATTACATTCTATGGTAGCCTATATCCCTGTCTATACATCATCTCTTAGGGAGCCTTATCTTGAAAATATCAAGCAAGTCTCTGCTGTCAAAGTATCAATCAGTATGTAAAGAGAAAATACTGTTCTTATCAAGGAGTTTAAGAAATGCCAATACATAAACTAAAAAAAAGAAAGAAATGCCAATACAGCCAGGTGTGGTGGCACATGCCTATAAATCCCAGCACTTGGAAGGGTAAGATAAGAGGATTTCTGTGAGTTTGAGCCCAGCCTGGGCTACATAGTTAATCCAGGTCAACCTAAACTTCATAGTGAGACCATGTCTCAGAACAAAAACAAAGAAATGCCAACAGAAGGAGTTACACAGCACCAGCAAGAGTAAATTGTGATACCCAGCACTCAGGTGGTTGAGGCAGGAGGATCACCATGAGTTCAAGGCTGGTTTGGGCTACCAAGTAAAGTTTAAGGCTAGCCTGAACTACATAGTGAAACCTTGTCTCAAAAGGACAAAAGGAGTAAACTGTGATAAAGTTTAAAAGTTTATTATTATTTATTTTTTTTTTTTGGTCTTTTTTGAGACAGGGTCTTGCTATGTGGTTCAGGCTGGCGTTGAGCTCACTTTGTAGCCCAGGCTGGTCTCAAACTCACTACGATCCTGAAGTAGTTTGTCTGAAGTATGGATATTATTAATGGAGTGGTCTTAAGCCTAAAGAAGCAGTTACACTCATCAAAGTCAAGCAACCTTGACAATTATGTGAGATACTTGTGCTTACTTGCTATTTACTCACTAACAAAAACACTTCTGCTGTCATTGAGCTGGAAATCCCTTTTTGACTATGACTTAACCTTTTAACTTAACCTTTAACTTTGGAAACTTCTCTTTCCAAAGGCTTTGTCTGGATGTCACCATCATTTCACTAATATAAACTGCCTAAATTATTAAACAGCAAGGAGAGAAACATTTCTTCAATAATGACTACACTGGGAAAACACCAAGAATAAAATAAAGAAAAAAGTAAGTAAATGTGGCTCAATTCTTTAAACTGTTGAGTTTGAAAAACATTAAATGAAAATTTTCCCCAGGAGCCAGGTGTGGTGGCACACGCCTGTAATCCCAGCACTAGGGAGGCAGAGGCAGAAGGATCATAGTGAGTTTGAGACCAGCCTGGGCTACAAAGTGAGTTCAAGGCTGGCCTGAACTGCATGGCAAGACCCTGTCTCAAAAAAGACCGAAAAAAAAAATTTTTTCCCCAGTATTAGGGACATAGCTCCATGGTTGAGCACTTGCCTAGCATGTATGAGTTACTGGGTTTGATCCCTGCACTGCCTAACAAAACCGCTCAGGCTGACTTTAAACTTGAAATCTTCTTGCCTCAGCCTTATAAGTAGTTGGGATTACAGACATGTACCATGACACTGGCCACTTGCATTTATTTTGAAAGTGGTCTACTAATAATAAATTCTAAGAACTACACTGAATACCTAACTTTGCTTGGCTGTCAAACTATCACTAGAGCCTAGGCAATAAGGGGTAAGAGGAGCAACTTTTTGAAAACACTAGAAAGAAAATTATAGGCTAATATAAAGCCTACTTTATACTACAATTATAATAATATATATTTTATAATTATATATAATAAAACATAAAGCCTATCTTTCTGCTTGTAAATGTGCCAAAAATTCACTGTAGCTGTACTTCTAATCCTGACCTATTATAGAAAAGAATGATTTTGTTATCTAGTTTCCATGAAATGTGAATGTAAGGCCTACAAAAGGCTCTGAAAAAAATCAAGATGTTACCTAAATATAAAAAGGTGCTATATCCAGATTAAAGATAATTCTCACCTGGATAAGCCCAGATGTGCTTGAACTTGGTTTACGCTTATAGGCCACAAGCTTCCCCGCAGGAGAAAGCCCTGCATAAAAAGGCAGACCTTTGCCTCCATGTAATCTCTCCCTCACTGAATCCAGGGCATCTGTCTGCACAGGAGAGATATCATCCTCTTTCCCAGGGGACAATGGACCATCAGGAGTCTCTGATCCAGATTTCTCAGCCATATCATCTTGGTCTTGACATGATGGCATAGAGATTTTCACACGAGAAGAATAAACAGGAGGGTTCTTCTCACCCCGGCTCTTTCGCTGAGAAGCCAACTCAATGATGAAGCTGCCCACCTTAAGTGACTGTGGCATGTTGCTATTGATGTGCTGGGATAAGATGCTCAAAATCTTGTTCCGATCCTCCTCCCAGTTGCAGTCTGAGATGATCTCTATCAGTTTGGTGGGACCACCAGGAGACTTCTGATGCATGTAAGAGGTAGAAGAAGACTCTCCTTCATTGGAGGGAGACTTCCAGCTCTTTTCTGATTAAAAAAAAAAAAGTGATACTTTTATATATCACAACCACTTTATACTAAACTTTGAAAAAAAAAATGCAACAGCTTTTCAACATCCCATACCTATATACTTTCAGGGGTAACCTCATGTAACAGTAATTTGGGAGTTTTCCAGAAAGATGGATCATTATCTCACATGATCAGACTACAATTATTTTCACTATTCTGCTTATTGAGTTCTCTGATTTAAAAGGAAAAAAAGAAAAAGAATACCTTAACATTGCTTTGAAAGGTCACTATTATCTAAGAAAGTGCTAGCTTGCAAAAATAATATGACAATCAGAGTTAGACTGAGCTGGGCTAAGTTAATATCCTGCTATAGGCAAAGCATACAGACAAAGGGAAAATACTTGCAAGCTAGCTTTGTAATATGTCAAGGTAACAGTCAATACTAAGTAAGTGCAAGGGAAAGTTTTGGTGTTTTTTTTTTTTTTTAGTCCAGGCTGGCCTTGAATTCAGTGATCCTCTTGCCTCATCCTCCCAAGTGCTGAGATTACAGGCATGCATCACCACACCCAGCTAGGAAAGTTTCGGTTTTAAAAAAGATGCTCTCTCCCTAGTTTCTATTGGAAATATTCCAAGCAACTTCTATACCTCTGTATAATACTTTTCCATTTCCTGACTATATATGGCTTATTCAATTCCCTAATGTATTTCTATCCATAGTACCATGTTGATATATGTATGTCATTACACATCTAGATTCTACAACAGAGCTCCCCAACCAATATGCTATAATTATAGGTATGTCAAGAATATAGGTTCCCATGACCTCCAGGTTACTAATCAGCAGGCTGTCTTCTCTACTACATTCCCTCAACATGCTATAGACACATTATTATTCTTTGTATGACCATGAAATTTAAGAAGGGCAAGAGGGGTTTAGGAAGCATTGTTGCATAAGTGTAATAAGGCTTAAGAATCATAACCAAAAACAAAGAGGTAACTCCCTAGTCACTACTTCTTATCATGGTAGTAAACCAATGACGTTATACTTCCTAATTTATTCTTCTGCATTCCCCCAGTGATGGTAGCTATTTGCTCTGGGAAGATCCAGAGCAAATTCAATAGCTAACGCTGCCAATAAAGCTGAGGTTTGGAAAGGCCTTAAAAAATTATTTTACTGACCTCGTCCTCAAATGTCTCTTACCATAGCAACATGAATGAATTTTCTTTTATTTTTGAGTACAAGAGTATTAAACCAAAAAATGTGAGAAGACTTTTACTTCTTTCTATTTTTGGCAAAAACCAAAAGTAGATCATATATTTTCGAGGGGTAGTCTTAAAAAATGTGGTAGACTATCTCCCCTCATTAAATAATCCAGACTTAAATAATTATTATCAAACATTAGGATCTAGTTTTCATTCTGACCTTGCAATTTATCAGAATCATCCTCCAAGTCACAAATGAATTGTTTTAAGGGCTGCTGTTCAGAATCAGGTTCCTAAAGAAGGAAATAACACAGAAACACTTCAACATATATTTAATGTTCACAAAGAAGAGGAAATAAGCATTATTATTATTGTTCCTAGAGGGGGAGGGTGTCTTGTTCGGGGTTTTGGTTTTTGAGATTAAGTCTCTCTATATACCCCAGAGGCTGGCCTTGAACTTTGTCTCAATGTTTTTGCCTCAGCCTCCCTGCCACCCTAACCCCTAGTGCTGAGTTTATGCAGGTATGTACCACCACATCCAGCTTTTTGTTGTCTGATGAGTTGTTTTTTGAAACAGGGCCTCACTAAGTAGCCAAGGCTGACCTTGAACTCATGGCAATCCTCCTGCCTCAGCCTTTTGAGTGCTGGGATTACAGGAAGGAGCCACCATGCCCAGTTTAAAGTATATAAGCAATCAACAGCTTTACATGTGCACATACAGCTGTATTACTGTAATATAATCCCACACAAACACAAGTAATTTGATCTGTAGTTGTTCTTAATTGTGACTAAATCAGTAAAGAAATAATTTATGTTGTACTTTATAGTATACCATAGTAAAGAAGGAAAAATACTATACGTTTTAACAGGACAAGCTTCAGGTATTAGAAAGCTCATCAATGTGGAAAAATGCATATCCTAATAATTATAAATAGTTTAATTAAAACCAGAAATATTTTCCACATTATTTCTGTTTTCAGTTACTCCAGAATCAGAAAGAATAAAACTCTTGGGAGCCCCAAGAGAGAGATCAGTGTAACAGGTAAAGAGAAATAGTTTATACATCATGTAAATCCAAAGTAGATTATTCTGTTACCATTGCAAATTCTCATTATTCAAATTCCAGTAACAGTGAATTAATTGGAAGTTAATAGGTAATTATGCAAGTAATTCACCTTGATACTGTGATTCTCAGGACTAGAATGACAGAAGCTCTGCTGCTGAAATGATGGGGATGGGCATGGGGATGGAGATGGCTGTCTCTGTTCCTCTTTTTTTCTTTCATATATTCGAACTCGGGCACAAGTCATCATACTTTCAAAGTACAAATAGACAGGATCTTTGTCCTCTTCCCGTATCTGTAAGTTTCATACAACAAAACATTCCATACAATGGTGAAAAAATTCTCCTAGACTCCAAAAGAAAAGGGATTTTAATCTTTGCTTCCATTGCAACAGCTGGAAATTTTTAACGCAACCTTTATAATTCAAGTGTTAAGTAGAGTTCCTATATGCTAATTTGGGGTAGTCAGTTCTCTTTCAGGAAATTTCCAATCACACCAGAGTAGTGCTTTTCAAATCATCTATGGTGAAGGAAGAATTTGTTAATTATGTCTATCACTGTCTGCAACTATAAAGACAATAAAAAATTACTAGAAACACAAGACAACTGCAAGCTCAAGTTTTCTAGTATTAGATTTAATAGATATATTCTAATTAACTTGCTGCGGACGTTTCTAAATATTTGAATATTTACTCTGATTTTCTATAGTTATTTCATGAGATATCAGTAACAGTTTTAGACCAGTACTGGTACTGAGACTACATAAACTATGAAGCACTACAGTAGAGGATCCTTCTTCAAATTAAAGAATGGGGAAACTGAAATGGATTCAGTAATCAGAATTGCTTAAGCTATTTACATATTCAAACAATCAGCTCTTTTTACCCATCAGTCTATACAGTCATGTACTATCAACTGTTACTTTACATCTTGAATTTTATTGCTATAATTGTGTATTTTTATTTTCATTTTTATGTATTCATTTTGAGACAGGGTCTCACTATGCAATTCAGGCTGGCCTTGAGCTCACTTTGTAGCCCAGGATGGTCTCGAACTCACAATCCTCCTGACTCAGCCTCCCAACTGCTGGGTCTGTGTATTTTTATGTCTTTTTTGAGACAAGGTCTCACTACATAGTTCTGGCTGGCCTTGAGCTCACTTTGTAGCCCAGGCTGGTTTCGAACTCGCAAAGCCTCCCAAGTGCTGGGATTACAGGCTTAGAGGCGTGTGCCACCATACTCAGCTTAACTGTGTATTTTTAAAAATCTGAGTTTAAAACTTTTTCTCAGTATTTTTCTAATTTTTTAATATACTCTACATATTTTAGCTACTCAACAGTCTACACTACTGGAGTAACAGTACATAAATTGAAAATACTTTTCCAAGTCACCTAAAAAGGTATTTTCCTATAAGCTTTTTGAAGAGAGATTTAGTTATCTTTAAGAATTACTATTATCTCTTTTATGACATTTAAAAAATGCCAACAACTAAACTGATTAAACCCAAAAAGAAAGATGTCATATAGACATATTGCATAAAAGCAAAACTGTTTGGACAGTATCAACCAAAGATCTAACTGAAATCCATCACAAGTGACTATGTAATTTGCAATTTAAAAAATATTAAACTGCAGGCTTACCACAGGATTAGGTTTGGGAGTATATGCCCGTGCAGGTTTAATTCCAGTGAGCAGTTTGCCCTTCACAGTAGTAGGTACTACTTCTGGCTGAGGCAGTAACAATGGTTTCACAGGCTCAATGACAGAAGGCGTAGGGATATAAACTGGCTCTGGATCGACTTCACCTTCTACTTTTACCCATAATGGGTAATGTCGAACAGGTTGTTCAGGCTCTGTTTCACATATAGCTTAACAAAAAAATAAAGGTAAGATTTTAGGTGCTTTTGGAAATAAGTAATACCAAAACAAAACACTGAAATAATACCAAAACAAAGTATATTTCCCCACAACAGATAATCTCTTTAACATCAATTTCTCAATCTTTCCCATGCAAAATAGTTTCTTTTTAAAACCCTTTATTCATAATTATACTTTATTATTGTTCTAAAATACCTGAATAGGTATCTAGAAATGAATCTTCCTAAAATTAACACTAGCATGGGGGGGGGTCAGTGTTGGAAGGCCCATTTTTTCCCCTTGCACTACTGGGAATTGAATCCAAGGCCTAATACAATCACTCTACCACTAGGCTACAGTCCTTCAATAGGCCTCTTATGGTTTGTGTCTAGATGTTCCCCTAAAGCCTCAGGCAGGCATAGTGTTTTTTTGCAGGTGGCTCAATCTTGAGTGTGTGATTGTTTCATAGAGCAGTGCTGGGATTAAGAATGCTAGATTAAGGGTGGGTGATTACTGGATCAGTCCATTGGCTGGATTAGCACCACTCTAATCCCGGTAGACTAGATACAGTATAAGGGACTGAAAAAAGCTTGTCTCACTTTCTCTTGTTGCTTTTGCTGTCCTCCACTGCCACCATGAAATGTTGCCCTTCTGCCACGTGCCACCCTGCCTTGGAGCCAGCCAATTATGGACTAAAACCTCTACAAACTGTGAGCTAAATAAACTTCTCCTCCTTTGAGTGTCAGATATTTTGTCTCTGCAACAAGAAAAGGAACTTCGACAAGGGCCATTTAATCAGAAATTTTAGCTTCTTCAGCGCTGAGATACTTTCATCATCTGAGTATCTTCTTTCCCTTTCACTGTTCTATCCTTTCCTTCTTTTCAAACTCCTCCAAACTAGCCATAACATTTTTCTCCTCATTTTTCTACCTATCTTTTTGGAAAATATACAGGAAGAGTTGCTCAACTTTTTCAATTTGTCTATTTATTTTGTGTTTGCTCCTTTTTAGTCTCATCAACACTTCTCCCTCTAATAACTTCTTGAGGTCAGGGATGTAGCTCAGCAGCACAAGCACCTAGCTGGCAAATGCAAGGTCCTGAGTTTGATTCCCAGTAACCTCCCCCCCGCAAAAATTTAGTAACTCTTCTGTATTTTTTTCTCCTTTTATATAGTAGGAGGAAAAAAAGAATTCAAATGGGAAGGAAAAATAGGGAGGGGGAGGAGGAAAGGAAGAAAGGAAGGAAAAAGGAAAAACAAGAAAATACATAGAAAAAATAGAAACAGACTCTTTCTTGGCGCGAAAGTCCAGATCTTGAGCATCTTGCTAAGAGACTACCAACCTGACTAGACTGTTTTGCTTTAGGGATTCTACTGGCCTCCGGCTGCGTGAAAAGGACCCTGGGAGACCCGCAAGCACACCATGCTGTTTTTGTGTTGATCAAGATACCTTCCCTTGGGGGCTCCGGGGAAGATGGCGACCAGGTGAGCAGCAAGGGAGCGAACCTCCTTAATAAACACCGCCAGCTCGAGACAGAGTTGGCGAGCGTGAATGCCGGGACCTCGGCTGGGAAGTTTAAACTGGGCGTATTTCTCTGAGATGCCGGGGGAGATGTGGTAGGGCGGACCAGGCTGCCGGGGCGAGACGTGGGAAAGCCCCAGACGCTGGGAGCCAGGGACGATCCGCGCGGGGAGGAAGCTTCGCTCGGTCCAAGCGCCGTGGGAGCGCAGCCGGCTCGGTCCCTCCTGCCTCCCGAGCCGGTGCAGCCCCCCCGGCGACTCTCGACAGAGATCGGCTTGCTAGCGGCGGAGACGCCCGGCAATCCCACGTTTCGCGCGTGTCGGGCGGGCGGCCCGGAGGGCCCCAAGCGCCGGGAGCGGAGAGGAAGATTTACTGGGTCCTAACGCCCTAAGAACATGGACAGCTCGATCCCTCCCGCCCCCCGAGCCGGCGCAGCCTCACGGCGACTCCCGACAGAGATCGGCTTGTTAGCGGCGGAGACGCCCGGCAATCCCACGTTTCGCGCGTGTCGGGCGGGCCGCGCGGAGGACCCCAAACGCCGGGAGCGGAGAGAAAGATTTGCTGGGTCCTAGCGCCCCGAGAATACAGACAGCTTGATCCCTCCCGCCTCCCGAGCCGGCGCAGCTCTCCGGCGACTCCCGACAGAGATGGGCTTGTTAGCGGCGGAGACGCCCGGCAA
>PVLD010015745.1:0-47449 GCA_004027595.1 Dinomys branickii
TGAAGCTGCTTTGATGTCTCTCGCTGGGCTGAGCTTCTTCCCGATTCAGGAAAAACCGGTTAGAGCGCGCACTTAACTCACCCTGTGATCGTGCAGACAGGAGTGCCGTTCAGATGTTTTTCCCTGGATGGAGATTTTCCCCGACTCAGAAATCCTGCCGGCCGGTCGCTGTTGCTCCAGTTCGCGCAGCGCTGGCTGCAGGGTGGGGTTCTGAGCGGGATCCCGGAGCGCTGCCCAGTTTGGTGCAGTTTGTCCCAGTAGCGCATTCTCTGTCAGGTTCAGGAGCTGAAGCCATTCTTCCCTCCACACTCGCTCTCTCGGCTGGTCGTCTTCTTCCCGGAAGTCCTTATTTCTGTCTTCATATTGTTTTATTTCATTGTTTGGGTGGTAATCCTCTGGGAGGTTCTCTCTCTGCTGCCTACCCAGTCGCCATCTTCCCGGAAGTCCCTGAAATTGGAAATTAATGACAAAGGAAACTCCAAAAAAACCCAAAAAATTTGAAAGGAGACAACATCCTCCTGAATAACCAATGGGTCACATAAGAAATAAAAGAAGAAATTAAAAAACACCTACAAACAAACAAAAATGCAACTACAACCTACCGGAATCAGTGGGACGCAATGAAAGCAGTCCTCAGAGAGAAATTTATAGCGATGAACTCATATATTAAGAAAACAGAAAGAGAACAAATAAATAGCCTAATGCTACACCTCAACCTTTTAGAAAAAGAGGAACAAGCCAAACCAAAAGGCCAAAGAAGGGAGGAGATTATAAAACTCAGTGCAGCAATTAATGCAGTTGAGATAAAGAAAACTCTATAAAAAAATGAGTGAATCAAAAAGTTGGTTCTTCAAAAGAATAAATAAAGTTGATAAACCCCTAGCCAACCTTATCCAAAAAAGAAAGGAAAGAACTCAAATTCATGCAGTAAGGAACAAAAAGGATGAAATCACTACAGAATCCACAGAAATTCAAAGGAACATTAATACCTACTTTGAAAATCTTTACTCCAATAGGATAGAAAACTCAGAAGAAATGGACAGATTCCTAGAAAGGTACAAATTACCAAATTTGAATCAGGAAGATATAAAAATCCTGAACAATCCAATATCAATTAATAAGATTGAAAATGTCATTAAAAACTTACCGACAAAGAAAAGCCCAGGCCCTGATGGATTCACAGCAGAATTCTATAAAACATTCAGAGAAGATTTAATGCAAACACTCCTCAAACTCTTTAATGAAATTGAAAAGGAGGCAATTCTCCCTAATTCATTTCTGGAAGAAAGTATTATACTGATACCAAAACCAGAGAAGGACCCAACTAAGAAAGAGAACTATAGGCCAAACGCCCTAATGAATATAGGTGCAAAGATACTCAATAAAATACTACCAAATAGAATGCAGCAAATCATAAGGAAAATTATACACATGAACAGGTTGGGCTTATTCCAGGAATGCAGGCATGGTTCAATATTCGCAAATCAATTAATGTACTACATCATATCAATAGAGCCAAAGACAAAAACCACATGATCATCTCAATAGATGTGGAAAAAGCTTTTGATGAAGTCCAACATGCATTCATGTTAAAAAACCCTAGAAAAAATAAGAATAGATGGCCTTTACCTCAATCTGATCAAAGCCATCTGTGACAAACCTACAGCCAGCGTCATACTAAATGGACAAAAACTAAAGCTTTCACTTTAAAGTCAGGAACAAGACAAGGATTCCACTGTCACCACTCCTATTCAACATAGTTCTGGAAGCATTAGCCAGAATAATTAGACAAGAGAGAGAAATAAAAGGAATAATGGTAGGAAAGGAAGAAGTTAAATTATCACTATTTTCAGATGACATGATACTTTACATGGAAGACCTCAAAAACTCCACAAGAAAACTCCTTGAATTAACTGACAAATTCAGCAGAGTAGCTGGATACACAGTCAACACCCAAAAATCAATAGCATTCCTATACACGAACCACAGACAGAGAAATTAAGGAAACCATACCTTTTACAATAGTATCCAAGAAATTGAAATATGTAAGAATCAATCTAACAAAGGATGTGAAAGATTTATTCAATGAAAACTATAGTACCCTGAAAAAAGAGATCAATGAAGATTTCAATAAATTGAAAAACATTCCCTGCTCATGGTTAGCAAGAACCAACATTGTGAAAATGGCCATACTACCAAAATTGTTGTACAGATTCAATGCAATTACAATTAAACTACCATTAGCATACCTCACAGATCTAGAGAAAAAATTCCTTAAATTCATCTGGAACCAGAAGAGACCCAGAATAGCAAAAGAAATCCTTGACAACAAGGACAAGTCAGGTAGAATTACAATCCCTGACCTGAAATTATACTACTAAGCTACCGTAATAAAATCAACCTGATACTTGGTAAAAAACAGACCTGAGGATCAATGGAACAGACTGGAAGATGCAGCCACAACCAAAAACACACTCAGCCACCTAATATTTGACAAAGGAGCCAAACAAGCTCACTGGAAAAAAGATAGCCTGTTTAATAAATTGTGCTGGAAAAATTGGCTTGCCTCTTGCTGAAAACTGAAAATAGACCCAAGTCTATCACCATGCACCAAACTAAAGTCAAAATGGATCACATATCTCAGTATTAAAACAGAAACTCTAAATCTATTGGAAGAGAAAGTAAGTAAAAATCTTGAAGACATAGGAGTAGGCAGAGAGTTCATGAACAAAAATCAAACTGCAAGGGAAGCACTTCAAAGAATCAGTAACTGGGACCCCATCTTACTGAACAGTTTTTGCACATCTAAAGAAATCACCAGCAAAGTAAAAAGAAAACCCACAAATTGGGAAAAAAAATCCTAGCTGACTGTCCCTCAGACAAAGGTCTTCTATCTAGAACATACAAAGAATTAGAAAACATGCACCTGTCCAAATTCAAAGACCCAGTCCACAAATGGGCATCTGAGATGAATACACACGTCTCAGATAAAGAAATACAAATGGCAAATAAATATATGAGAAATTGTTCTACATCTTTAGTCATTCGAGAAATGCAAATAAAAACAACACTGAGATTTCATCTTACCCCAGTGAGATTGGCCAGTGTTAAGAAATCATCCAATAACAAATGCTGGCGAGGCTGTGGAGAAATAGGGACTTTTCTACACTGCTGGTGTGATTGCAGACTGGTGAAACCACTGTGGAGTGCAGTTTGGAGATTCCTCAGCAAACTAGGTCTAGAGGTTCCATTCAACCCCGCTATTCCCTTCTGGGTATTTTCCCAGAAGATGAAAACATCATATCACCATGATATATGTGCATCCATGTTTATAGCAGCACAATTGTAATAGCTAAATTGTGGAAGCAACCCAAACGTCCATCCACAGAGGACTGGATAAAAAATCTGTGACATTTTTATATAAGGGAATATTATTCAGCTATAAAGAGGGGCAGATTTGTGGCTTTTGTAGGCAAATGGTCTCAATTGGACACCATACTCATAAGTGATGTAAATCAGAGTATCTTGGTTACTTTTCTTTCATTGCTGTGACAAAATACCTAACACCCAAAATGAAGAAAGGAAAGTTTTATTTTGCTTACATTTTGTGGAGGTTTCATTCCATACTTGGCTGGCTCAGAGGCAGAGTGGCTCATGGCAGAGGGCAAATTGTTCATGGTGGCAGCACGCAGCAAAAACCACAAGAGCAAAAGGGGAGAATGGCTGCAAGTAGGCACTTTCCTTCCCTTACATTGTAAACAGGCTATCCCCCACCAAGGGCAAGTGTAGCTCTCACACAATCTCCATGCCCTCCTCTTCCACAGGCTCAAGATGTGTACAAAGTAAGCACCCTGGCTTCCTCTGGACTTATCAGGTTGACACAATGTATCGACCATAACTATCCACCCCTTGTCAGCTTGGCAATCAGAAACATTTCCTTAAACCCAGTTTCCAGATACGAAGACATCACCCCTGTCCAAATGAAAATTAAACACTTCTAACATTTAAAGGCACAAAATAAACATTACCATTCCAAAAGGCACCAACAGGAGAGTATAGAGCATTGGGACCAAAGTAAGTCCAAAATCCAGCAGGGCTAACATTGTGTACTGTAATTCCACATCCGGCATCTGAAGCAACTTGTGGCATGTCATGAGCTCCAAAAGATTTGCATGAGTCCGCCCCTATGGCACTTCTGGTGATTACAGCCTCCACAGCTTCTCTCTTAGGCTCACTTTGCTCCCTCCTTGCAGCTTTCCTCAGATGATCCACGGTCCTGTCTTTTCTAAACTTCTGAGGTCTCCAGGGTGCCTTTTGCTTCATACTCACAGCTTCACACACTGCCCTCTCAGGGGCACACTGCCTGGCCTCCCAGGCCTTCTGAAATCTGGGTGGAAGCCTCTTTAACCTCATAACTTTTGCATTTTCCTTGCACCTAAAGCCAGGGTCACATGGATGATGCCAAGGTCTGCTGCCACGCAGAGCAGACTTTCCTCTCTCTTGGCCATAGGGGTCAAGTGCCTGAATCACTGAGCACACTGAATCCAATGCTGAGGAACAAATTCTCTATGCTGCCTCCATTCAGGAACCTGGTGCAGCTGCTGCTGCCATTCTGGAACATGGCACTCTTTGGCTTCCTTCTTAAGGCAAGCTCTTTCACCTTTGCAATTTTGAGGCTGCAAAGGATGGAGAATTGCTGCTTGTGATGCCCTCAGGCCATCTTTTCCATTCTCTTGTTCCTTCACAGCAGTAGAGATCTCCTCAGCCTTATCTTTGCAGTCCACATCTTTAGCAGAGCTTCCTTTCTGGCCAAACTCACAACATTTTAATTCATTCTGCTGGGCTCTTTGCTCTTGATTGTCAATATAAATCTGGCTAAAAGCCACCAACAATAGCCATGCCACTGCCACAACATTCAATTGCCTTGAAATTTCTTTTGCCAGATTAATCAGTTCCCTTGCGCCCTTCATCTTAGTCTTATGCAAAGTCTCTGGACAAGAGCAAAATGCAGACAAACTTTCTGCCAAGCCATGCCATACATCATTTGGAGTCCAACAGCCAAAGCAGTCCTTCCCAACAGAAACCTCCGGAACCTGGTCTTTACTGGCAGAATTTCTATCAACCTTCTGGTCTTCCAAGGTCTGACCAGAATCTCCCAAACAGTACAGCCGAAGATGTTCTAGTGTATCTCTTTCGGGTGACATCTCTGAACCTTTCCAACCTCTTCCTACAAGTCATTTCCAAAGGCTCTTGAACCACATGGTCAGGTATAGTAACAGCAACAACCCCACTCCACTGGTACCAAATTCTGTCTTGGTTACTTTTCTCTCATTGCTGAGGCAAAATACCCAATGCCCAAAATGAAGGAAGGAAAGGTTTATTTAGCTTACAGTTCATGAAGGTCTCAGTCTATACTTGGCTGGTTCAGAGGCAGAGTGGCACATGGCAGAGGGCAAACTGTTCATGGCGGCAGCACACAGCAAAAACCACAAGAGCAAAAAGGGAGAATGGCTGCAAGCAGCCTCTTTCCTTCCTTTACATGGTGGGGGTAAACAGGCTACCCCCACCCATGTAGCTCTCACACAGTCTCCATGCCCTCCTCTTCCATAGGCTCAGGATGTGTACAAAGTAAGCACCCTGGTTTCCTCTGGACTTATCAAGTTGACACAATGTATCAACCATAACACAGAGGTACATGTGCAGACAGCCATATTTTATCACTGGTGTCGGAACCTGAAGGTGGGAATATAGATTGGGAGGTGTGAGGGGAATCTGCTCAAAAGTAAAGAATAGATGGGATAAGGGAAAAGAGAAAGGGAAGAAAGGGGCAAATATGTATGTATGTATGTATGTACATATGTGCAGGATGGCTAGCATGGTTCCACTATTGTCTTGTGATGCTTTATGGTAGGGAATAGTTGATAATTGGTTGTTTGATCAATCTTGTATCTATATGTGTTTTCCTGAGCATACACTTTGAAGTTGTCAATATGTAGTGCAACAACCATTGTTGGTTCCCTGTCACTTTGTCTATAATTCAATTTTGATTGTATTGTTCTTGTGCTACTTTGTGTCTCTTTGTTAATGTTTTCCTCTTTTTTGTTGTTGTTCTTTTTCTTTTATACTTTAAAAAATAAATAAATAAAATAAGCAAAATAACCCTTTTCTCCTGGTTGCTCATGTTAGGGCCTTTTGTGGTATCAAACGCAACCCACAAAGAACACCAGGCAGCCTGTGGCTGGAAAGACAGCCCACCCTAGAGCACATGCTGCTGCTGCCAGTTACTAGCTGTGGAACATTGGTCAAATTACTCTTTTTTTTTCCCAAACCTCAAATTCCTCATCTGCGGATGGACAAAATTCCTAACTGCTTTACGGGGTAAAGGTGAAGATGCAGTGATTCAGCCTAAAAATCCCTCTTAGATTAGGAATGCAGTCAGTGAGATTATCATTTTCCGGATGAGATGCTGACCCTACATCAGAACCATGAATGCAGAGTCACAGGCCATTTTCTCATTGCTAGGACAAAGTACCGGACATATGCAACCTAAAAGAGGAGGGGTTTATTTTGATTCACTATTTCAGACCACAGTTGCTGTCCATGGGAAGTGGCTCAAAGGTGGAAACAGCATGGCAGAGGAGATAGTCAGGGAAAAGCTGCCCGACTCGCGGAAGCCGGAAGCAGAGAGCTAGCGCAGGAGCCAGTGCGCCATACCTCCTGCACGGGTACACCCCCACTGACCTGCTTCTGGTACCCAGGCTGCACCTCCCAGCAGTGCACCCAGCTCTGAGCTCATCAAAGGGCTAATCCCCTGATGGGTCTAGCGCCCCATGATCCTATCACCTTCCAAAAGCCCCACCTCGGAACACATGGGACTGTGGGGGACATTTTAGGTCTAACCATAACACTATCTCTTGTCCAGGTACACTCCAGAGCCCCCTCCTCAAAGAGCGATAGCACCTCCAAGGCAGCCCTCCACTCCTATCTCTCCTTTCCCCCTAGGAAACCAGAGAGGCATTCTGAGTGCACAGAGCTCACAGTGCTACAGGAGAAGCCCACAGCCTCAGTAGTCAAAGCCTTGATGAGGTCTGATATTTTGTTAGGTGAACCCAATGGATGAAGAGAAATTCTAGCCCTTCTGAAAGCCCCCTCATAGGTGTTTGCTTCATCAGGCCAACCATGATTAAGTAATTTACTTTTTTTAATCCATGTTGGAGAAGCATTGTCTAAATCAGTGCCTTCTCTGATTAAAAACAACACTTGGCAGAGATGGCTTCTGGCAGGGCTCCCACAAGGCGTACAGGACAATGACTTGGTGTGAACACACGGACATGGTGCTGACATTTCAATTAGCTTCCTTTCACCTGGGGAACTCATATCTTTCTCTGGAATAATTGCTTCCGGAGCTTGTCCTCAAGTCTCTGGACTTTGAAAGTAACTCTCCAACCTCAGTTCCTCCTCCAGGAAGCCTTGCCTGGCACCTTGCCCTGAAGCTCAGAGACCCTCTCCCTGCTGACTCACCAGAACACTCCCTGTTAAATTCATTCTATGGGACCCTGACTACAGTTGTTCACATGACCTCCAGGACAAGCCAGCTGCCCTTTCATGCATTCATTCACACACGGCTCCAGACTGTAAATATTTGAAACTCCTATCTACAGAGTTAACAGAGAAAAGTGGCAGTGACCAGCAAGGCCTGCAAACCCTCAGGTCCTAAGGGACTTCTCCATGAGCAGACACCAGAGGGAGACCTTTACAGCTCCCAGAGCTCAAAAGCAGGGAGATCAGAGCTGGAGAGGCAAGAAGAGGATGAGAGAAGGGAGTGTGATTTTTGCCCCTGACGGTTACCATGTATGGGCAAAGGCCCTGAAGTCAGACTGCCAGGGTTCAAACTCCACCCTGCTATTGCTGTGAAGCTTTGGATAAGTAAATCCCTTCACCCCTCTTAGAACCACAGTAGCATGACCCCATCAGACCCCCATCTTAAGCCCCAGTTCTAAGAATCCAGGGCCCTTTTGACAGTTGAAGCAGTTTGTTGTATTTTCCCTTGAAAAAAAGGGAAGTGAATGACATTCACAGCAGCATTAATGCAACATTAAGATAAAAAATAAATTATTCATAAGCAAGAAAATAATGTTAGGGTGCTTCTAGTATTTTAATCAGAGCCAGTAATGCTCCTTTTTGCAACAGTGGAAATTCTGTGCAGGTGTTTAAAATGCCATAAAACTCAGCAAGGAAAGAAAGCCACAGCAACCAGGTACAGCACCTACAGCTTGTGGTCACTGGAGCAAAGATGACCCTAGCCTCTGGACCCAAAAGTCAAGAAGCATCTACTCTGCATGTAGCTGATGAGGGAAAACTAGCCCTAAGTGACTTCTGCCTTGGTTGCACATTAGGGTCTCCTGAGAATTTTTATACCAGTGCCCAAACCTCACCCCCAGAGGTTGTTTTCAGTGGTGTAACTCACTGTCCTCTCCCCTTTGCCCATGACCCCTGTTAACTGCTGTTATCTTAGCTGCCCAGGTCACTCTGTTCTAACCTCCCACTATCACGTAGCTGCCATTGACTGTGATGAGGACACACAGGAAATGGACAAAGGGAACAGAGGTAAGGGAAAGAGAGACCTCCTTGTAGCTACACAACCTGAAGGAAACAGCCAGGAACTGGGTGTAAGGAAAGGCCCCAGTGAGGATGTCTGGTTATTCAGCAGTCAGAGCCACCTACACTAGGCAGATTCTGTGCCAGACATACAAAGCCAGAGACAGAGACAGTCTCTCACCAAGGGAGAAGGCCAGCATACACTAACAGGGATATTGTGGCTGTGTATGTGACCATTGCCCTCAAGAGAGTGCCAGGGCTGTGGGAGTGCAGAGGGTTCATGCGGCCAGCAGGTGAGACCAACCTGGACTTTCTAGGACTTTCTAGGACAGCCAATGCTCCTGACGAGTGCAGAGCTGAACCAGTCACCTGAATTTATCAAGCAATTTACCACTGTTGTAGACAAAATAGTGCTACCACCCCCCACAATTCTTATGTTGAAGTCCTATTCCTCAGAATGTGACTATGTTTAGAGATGGGATCTTTACAGAAATAACTAGGGTAAAATGAGATCCTAGTGTAGTCTCTAATCTAATAAGACTGGTATTTCTGAGAGACAGTTGTGCCCTGAGCCTTCACTCCGCAAAGTCTTAGGATCCTGAAAGGCAGGTCTTAAAGATGCCCAAGTAGATGAGGACTCCAAGGCTTGCCAAAGTCTGGGAGACTGGCAACCAAGGTCACACAGGTGCCAAGAGGATTGAGACAGATGAGGCAAGACGGTTTTGAGGATCACTGGTCCCCAAGAAGTAGCTGCATTTTCCCCATCTTGACCACACTCACCTCCACCCACCCTGAACATATCAAAGACAAACCTTTCTTTTAGCCACAGAAATTATGAGAGGTGTGAGACCATCTTTACAGACCCAGCTTCTGAGCCACATAGACAACAAATGCATCCTTCGATAGACATGCTTTGTCCTCAGACTATCCTGAAGGTGGTAATCAGGGGTAGATTCTAACCCCTGGAGGAGCATGGGCCCAGCAGCTCTTATCAGAAGGTCAACCTCATCACTGGGAGGCACATTTCCCCGTTTGGACAAAAAAGGGATAGGAGAGGAAGTCACCTGCACCCTCAGCCAACTCTCTGTCAGAGGGTGGTCACCGGTCCCAATTTGTCTCCTCATTCCCCCAGCCATTTTGAGGTAAAAACCTCAGGCTCTACTCTATAGGTGCAAAATTTGCCCACCTTTGCCAGATCTTCAAACTTATTTGCTGTTGGGTAATATTTTGAAATATTTATGTATGGACTTCCCCTCTGCCCTCCTTCATTTTCTCCTTTCTCTTCCTACACCAGAGCAAGCAGCTAATTCAGGCTTTCAATGCCTTAGGGAGGGCAACTCACAGGAAAGAGAACAGGAATAACACCCAAACTTCCTGCATTTTGTGTCCCAATAGTCTAAGCTTTTAATAAAGTGGTTGTCAGACCCCATAGCATATCAGAATCACCCAGAGGGCTGGTTCAAACTAGCTGGCTGCCCCCTTCCTCAGGCCCAGCCTAGAGTCTCTGATTCCTGGGTACTATTTTTTTCATATGGTTTGTCCCCTCTGAAACTTGTTCTCGTGGTGGTGGGAGACAGAGTCCTTACAAGATTAATATATCATGGTGATACTGCCTTCAACAATGGATTAATGTAGTTCTCAAAGGATGTCTGAGTTACTTTTCTCTCGTTACTGGGACAAAATACCCAATACCCAAAGTTGTGAAAGGATGGGTTTATTTAGCTCAGTTTGTGGAGGTTTCAGTCCATAATTAAGCTGGCTCTAAGGCAGGGTGGCTTGGTGAGAGGCAGCAGTTCAAGGAAGCAGAAGAGAGCAAAAGCAACAAGAGCAAAGCGGTCGGGGCAGGCCTGGGGCAAGCCCTGTCTCCTCCCTTATAATTGTATGCAGGCTACACACCCTTGGGCGTGTGTAGCACTCACGCCATCACAGTGCCCTCCTCTGGTACAGGCTCAGGATGTCTGCAGTGAGGACCCAGGCCACCTGCTGAGTCACTTAGTTAACCTTCTGAACTTCTCAAATTGACACAATGAACATCATACCAGAGGGGTAAGGGCATATCCACTACACTTTAGGATGTAGAACTTCTGTTACTTAGTTAACCTTCTAAACTTCTCCCATTGACACAGTGCGTCAGCAATCACAAGGGACTTGATCACTCGCATGAAAGCAGGTGGTTATAAAGCAGGCAGCCCTCTGCCCCTCCTCCCTCCTGTATGCACCTGTTTGCCCTTCATTTTTCAGCCGTAAATTGAATCAGCATGAAATCCTCACCAGCCCTGCTCTTGAATATTCCAGCCTCCAGAACCATGAGCCAGAGGAGATGTCTTTCCTTTAAAGTTACTAGGTCTCAGGCTAGAGAACTATAGCACCAGTTCTGATCTAGAGTCCTGAGAACTTGGATCTCTAACAAGTTCCTGGATGATGCTGATGTTGTTCCTCCAGGGGCCACACTCAAAATCTCTGCCCTTCATCATTGCTGAATATTAAAGGCAGCTTTCCAGAACTCCCAAACCTGGTGTATTCCCAGAGATTCTGCTCGTGCTGGCCCAACATAGGCAGTGGAAGGTTTCACAGCTCGCTGGTGATCCCAGGGTGTAGGCAGGTTTGACGTTGGCCTTGGTCTTCTGTCTGGCCTCTGCTATGCCCACACAGGCCAATTCCCACACCCACCCACTGCTACAACTACTCCAATTTCTGTCCCATGTTGACTCCCTGAAAGCTCTGTCCCCAATCTCTTCCATCTCCCTGAGGACCTCTCCTCAAGCACTGTCATTCTGAGACACTGCTCCCAAGCCAAAATCCCTCCCAGGCTGATTCCAGTGGTTCACTGCTCACATTTTTTCTACACTTGCATTAGTGAGCACCACATACCTCACTCTGCCTGCAGCCCAAGCCTGTGATCAAGGGCCATTTCTTCTATTTGTTTCTGTACTCCTGCCACCTGGAGCAGTGCTCAGTGACATCAGATGTCACTGTTGTTTGAAAGAGTCCTGAAGTAGTAATCTTTCCAGTATAGTTTAGATCTAAAATGGCTCCCAAGGTGCTATGAGTTTGGAAGATGATTGGATTGTGGGGGCTTATAGCTGACTTACTATTAAAAGGTGGTGTCTGGTCAGAAGAGGCCAGTCACTGTGGGTACAACCTGAAAGAGTTTGTCTTCTTTCCTAGCTCCTCTCTTGACCTCATTGCTTCCTGGCTGCCATGACAAAAACAGCTTTTTCTCCCCATCCCCCTCTGCCTATGAGCCAGCAGACCGTGGACTAAAATCATGAACCAAAAAAACCTCTCCTTTAAGTTGTAGGTGTTGGATATTGTGTTTAAGCAACAACAAAAAATGACTAACACTCATTCCATGTAACCACATCTGGAGGGCCACACTCAATCTCAGCACCACATTGTCAGAGAGAAAGACAGCTACATCACTTGCAGAAGGAGCCCTATGGAAGAAAGAAAAATTGGCTTCAAATATCTGAAGGGTTGTTATGGTTCGGATTTTGGCTGTCTCCTCCCAAGGCTCCTTATGTTGGAGGCTTACTGGTGATAGGCTTTGCGAAACTGATTGGATTGTGAGGGCTCTAACTTCATCAGTGTATTAGTTCATTGATGAGATCACAATCTGTTGAAATTACCGGAAGATCATGGAAATGGGGTGGAACCTAGTTAAAGAGAATGTAACAGGGGACCATAAGCTTGTGTATATACTGGTTCCTGGTCCTTCCTCCCTGGTGCATTCTCTTCTCTCCTCCATCCTGGCTACTATCAGGTAAGCTTCTTTCTTCTGCCACTCCCTCCTGCCATGCTGCTGCTTCTGCCTCACCATGGGCCTAAAAATCAATGAAGCCAGTTGACCATGGACTGTAACCTCTGAAACTGTGAGCCAAAATAAACATCTCTTTCTTAAAATTGATTTATGTCAGGTATTTTGTCACAGTGACAAAAAGTTGACTAACATAAGAACAATAGTATTTGGCATTGCTCCAGGGTCCCATCAGGTGCGAGGTGTAGGGGAGGTCATGAGCAGGTAGAATCTAGGTCAGTTCAGGAGCATGTTATTCCAAAAGTCCTTAGAGCTACAAGAAGAGGGCTCTCCATAGAGTGCTACTTCCACCACAGGTGCTGCAGAGGAATCGTGAAACATCAGACCAGGAGCAGCCTCTACTTTTCCAAATCTAGAGAGTCCGCTAGGCCATGGGGTTGTTCTTTCCCAATAGCACTCAAAAGCAGATGTAGAGGCAGTGAGGGTCAGGCATTAGTTACCTGGAGCTAATGTCCTGACATGTTCAGAACCATCACCCCAGGCATGAAAATTGTGCAAGAAGGCCCAGACTGGGTTTAATGTTTATCTTTGCCACCTTGAAATTCCTAGTTTTTTGAACAAGAGCACCACAGTGGGTTTGCACTAGGTCCTACAAATCCTGAAGGCTGGGTCTATCCCCTTTGCCATCCATCAGTGAAATGATCTTCTAGAGTAAGATAACCTGTGGAGTCTTGGTATCACAGAGCCACTCAAAACCATAAATAAGAAAATGGGGTGAAATATTTTCTGGAAAAATGAGTCATGATTCTGAGAGATGTCCAAGTATTTGCACTGGGCCTTGTGTATGTGATGACAGATTGATAAGCTTCCAAAAAATCGTTCTAGTAACAGCCAGTGTTGTTTCTGCATCTCTTCCATGCTAAGCCAAGGCCTTTGCCTCTTCAGAGCAGGAAGTGTCAGTTTGGTTGCTGACTCCATCATGGTCCCAAAGGTACTTTCTTATCTCTGAGCAACCAAGGATATACACAGAATCAATTTTTCTTTCAGGTGCTCCTTGAAGAACAGCTGATTCTAGTGATAAGAAATACCTGACATCTGCCTGCAGACGCAAGCTGGCTTTGAAGATGAGTTAGGGGAAATGATTTTTCTGCTGTGTGTAAACAGAGACTTCAGCTTCCAGGATCTCCCTGATTCCCACAACGTTTGTTCTCTGCACCCTCAATTATATTCAATCTGACACTGTCATGAACCAAATTTCCCCCCAAATATTTATTGCTTTTCAGCCAGTGAGTGAGTTGAGGTGGAAAGAACAAAAGAATAACTGTGACATTCGCAAAACAGAACCTCCCTGCCTTTGCAGCTGCTTTATTCACCCTTGCAGAAGTGGGCACCTGTTGGATAGGTAAGCACACACATTCTTTTGTAAGGTCCCTGTATCACTGCCAAGATGTCACCATCATCACTGTCTCAGCTCTCTGAAGCCCAGGGGACGGGACCAGCATCACTGTTTGAGGCAGCAGCAGGGACAGTTCCAATATCCAGGTCTGCTTCTTCCTGTGTATCTGTTCTAAGTGTGAGAACGGAAAGGGACAAACTGTACAAGAGAAATTGTGCTTTATAAAACTTTGTCCTTTTTAAACTGCCTAGCTATGTAACTGCTTCATGGCTTTGTAATTACTTTCTTGACCCCTGTAACCCTGAGCATGTAACCAAACATGCAGTACCTGATTGTACCATTGTACCAGGCTTCATGATGATCATTAATCTATCCTGGTAATCAATGACCTCACCCTGCTAGCTAATCAGAGGAACTACCAGGCCATTCTATCTCGCCTTTGTACCTCGCGCTTGTGCATCATATAAAAGCCCTAGACCACCAGAGATCAGGGCCTGGTATTTTGGGGATGATCCCAATAAGTGTGCATCAATGTAAATAAATCTGCGTCCAAATCCCGAGTGTCATTTCAGTGTTTCTCTTGCCATTGCAGAACAACATAAAAAATATCCAAATTTGGAAGTCACACAAATTAGCACAGATTATTAGAACTACAAAATATTTACTTTTTAGAGCATGTTTTTAAATAAGAAACACTTCGCATGCTTCTTTAGTTGTGTGTTTCCAGGATATTATTTACTTGTCAAAATAAAAGCCAGAAAGGTAGAGAAACTGAAAATTAAATGAATAGACAGAAAATATTTAAAATGGAAAACAACAATATACTAAAAACAGTAGTAAACATGTGATAAACATAGAAAAAGGAAGGAAAGCTCAGAGGAACAGAACTCAGAAAAGAAAAACTGAGAATAAAAATGCTAGTAATCACTAAAATGCTACATACTAAACAAGTGCATATGTACGATCTAAAACTGATACAAAGAGACAAAATAAATCACAATGAATTTCAGCGGGGTAGAAATAGTAAAATTAATAAACATGTAGGACTATTCCCCTGGGATTATCAGATGCATGTAAATTCAAACAACAGAAGAAAACAGGCACATATTCAGCTTTAGCTGTAGGAGTTTGTGAATCTTTTCTGATTGTACATTATCAAAAAAAGTATTCCTGACACTTTTTAAAGATAATAAGGTAGACCTTATTCACTGCAGTAGGGGTTTGCATGTAGAAGAGAGACTAAATATAAAGACAATCAGGGATTTATTGCCAAAAGGCAAGGCCAGGGCTGGAGGGTAGAGGTTACAGGAGGAAGCCTCAGGCCTTACAGGGTTGCTGGCTAAACTGGCCTGACAAGAGTTCTTGTCTGAGCAGCAACCCCACTCCTTCCTAACTTGCAGTGCCCTGTAGCCCAACTTTAAATTAGTACTTGGGATGCACCCCTCAGAAAGACACACCTGAGTGCTCACGTGTAACCAGAACCCGGGGGTGAGATCCCCACAGAACGTCTCCCACACTCCCCAGCCCACAGACCTTTTCTGAAAGCACAGTACATGCTCAGTCCTGTAGCGGGGCAACCAGTCACACTAGCTACCTGGATGCCTCAATTTTTTATCACTTTTCACCCTTCTCCCCAGCTCCTTGCTGGGTACTCCTTGCTGAGGGCCCCTTGGAGAGCACTCCAGAGGGCCCAGAAGTGTGCCCCCATTCTAGCTCTTCTCAAGACCTGGGGCATGTTCCTTCACCAGTGCAAACTTCAGGATCCTCCACTACAAATGGCAAAGCCACACACTGCAGAGAATCTGCCTGGAGGGCTTACTCCTCAGGACCAATGAGCTCCAAAGGCTGCTTGCTCCCGCTAGAGTTCCCTGCCTGGTCTCACATCACTTGCGACTTTCACATTTTCTACTCAGTAATCCAACTTACCTGATGTCTTCTGTGTGTGTGTGTGTGTGTGTGTATTTTTTCCTGCAATATCAAATTCTTTTATTTTCTAGTGGTTTTATTGAGGTAGTGCTTATTATTTTAAAGTGAAGTATGAAGTATTCTAGCAGTCCTTACAGCGCACTAACAGCTTGGCACGCATCTTTTGCAGTCTTCGTCCGCAAATACACAAACACAGAATGCATATGTCTGTTCTGTAGAGTTATTTTTCACAAAAGTGAGGTGATAGTAAATAATTTTATGCGTTTTTGTTTTCTCTTTTTTATGCTAAAAATAGCATTTAAGGAATTTCCGATCGCTTCTCGGCCTTTTGGCTAAGATCAAGTGTAGGAATTTCCGGTTTCTATTCTAACATACAAAGAACTAGGCCATTACCACTCTTTACCTTACAACTTGAAGAAAATTGAACAAAGTGAAAAATCAGTGACTCTTCTTGGACATTTCCCTCACTCTTTATCAGGGAATTGAGTTTGCAAGGCAGATTAGAAGCCTAACATCTAGAGAGGTGGACGAGACTGCAGTCACAGCTGAGAGTGGCTGCCCAGAGCAGAAGCTGCCCTGCAGTGACAGGCAGAGGAACCTCAGAGGGGGTTCTGGGAAACCACTGGAGGCCTAGTGTTGACACGAGGATGGCAGTATCACAGGTCTGCAGTCTTGGAGCTCATGCTTTTGGGAGCTTGTATACTTTTAGGGCCCTCACGAGATTCTCAGTGTGAAGGACAGTGAAAAATGTCTTTGACAGTGCAAGGAGGGAGGAAACCACACTTAAATAGTGCAGAGCAGTCTCCATAACAAAAGCTCACTCCCCAGAAGAAAGGACCAGTGTGTTTACCCAACTCCAGTCCCTCTTGCTTCTCTGTCACCTGAGGAGAGGGCAGAAAGTTGAGAACTAAGCATGAGTTACAGAACACTCCCCCTCCTCGCTCCTTACCACAAGGCCACAAGGCGCCAGTGAGATAACAGTGGTGCAACTCAAAGAGCCACAAGGCAGTCTCCCGAAGAAGGAGCCCATGGGGAAATGTAGAGGAAGTAGAGAGAGAAACGAGGAGACTGGAGGAACTTGAAGCCTCTTGTTCCTACAACTACAGAAAACATTAAATACACCTAATTTCTACAAACATTAACATAAAACCTCACCTTGAAAGCCTGTTTACTCAGTTCCTGGGCCTGTGCCCCAGTACACCATATCCAGCTTTCATGAAAACAGAAAGGGGTGCTCAAAGAGAAAGAAAAAGTTCAATTTGAGTTCACAGAACAAGAATCAGAACCAGACCCAAATACAACGCATATTTTGGAATTATTGAAAAAGACTCTAAACAGGACATGGTGGCACACAGCCTTAATCCCAGCATTCAGAAGGCTAAAGCAGAAGTTCCACAAGTTCAGGGTCGCCTGGACCACACAGCAAGACTTTGCCTGAAAAAAAGAGAAATAAAATTGAAATAACTATTATTAATTTGTTAAGAAGGATTCTAATAGAAAAAATAAATAGCATGCAAAAAATGGGTAAATGTAGGCAGAACAACGGGGACTGCAGCAAAGAATCAAAAGGAAATGCTAGGTATTAAAATAGTATAGAAATAATGAATGTCTTTCCTGGTTAATTTAGGTTGTCAATTTGATTGGGTTGAAGAATACTTGGAAAATTGGTAAAACACATTTCTGAGTGTGTTGATGAGGAGGTTCCCAGAGAAGACTGGTGTGCGGGTCAGCAAACTGAGTGGGCAAAACTCACCCTGAGTGTGGACAACACCATCCAATAAGTTGGGAGCCAGAGGGATGGAAAAGCGGGAGGAGGAAGCTTGAACACATCCAGGCATGACAATTCTTAGGGAGCATACTTTTTGCTGCTCCATTTGCCCATGGATACAAAACTCTTAAGCTTTTGAACACAGGCTTCCACCAGTGGCTCTCCATGTGGCAGGCCCTAGGCCTTATCCGGGGGCTGATTCTCATTCTCTCTTTCCCCCTCTCTCCTTCTCTCCCTCTCTCCTTCCCCCCCCCACACACATTCTAAGGCTTTCAGCTTCTTGAATTGAGTAGCTACCTGTTTCCCCAGCTCTCTAGCCTGTGTATAGCCATCATGGGACTATCTGGCCACTGATAGTGCAAGCAATATAATAAATTCCCTCTTAAATTTTCTTATATACATATAGAATATATACAGTTGATTTGTTCTGGTTCTCTGGCGTGCCCTAATTCATGGAGTTCATCAGTAGACTAACACAGCTTTGGGAAAACCAGCAAAGCTGAAGACCCACGCACAGGAACTTCTCACACTGAAATCCAAAGGAAAAAGTAATAATTTAAAAATACAATAATAATATCCACAACTGTGGGACAGTTTTAAAATATGTAATAGGTGCCTAATTGAAAATAACAGCTAATGAAGAATAAGAGGACAGATCAGGAGAAATATTTCTTATAACAATGGCCAAGAACTTTCCAAAATTAATGATAGATATGAAACCACAAATAAGAGAAGCTCTGAGAACACCAAAAGGATAAATACCTAAAGACCTACAACACATGCATCATAATCAAGCTGCAAAAAAACCAAATCTTGAAAGAAGCCAAGGGCTGGTAGTAGAGGATACTTCTCCTAAAAGGAGCAAGTATAAGAATAAATACATACACAAATGATGTATACATAAATGTAAAATGAAATATTATATTTTTATTATTCTTAACTGAGTAATTATTTGCTCAAAGTAATAATAGTAATACTTTCCAAGTAAATCACAATGGTACAACAACAGTAATAACAACAAAATAATATTAGTATCAAAGGTAACAAATACCCATAGCATATTTTGCACCAATAGTCACTGTAATAGTAATTATAATTTGTGTGTAAGTGGGATAATGTTATAAGGAATAGGAGGGTAAATTGGAAATGCTTTGTTACAAAGAACATGCACTATATGCAAAGTATAATAATATTTGAATGTATATTTAGATTAGTTATAAATATACACTGCAAAGTCTATAGAAACCATTAAATAAATTGTTGAAATATACTTGATAAACTAAGAGAGAAGAGAAAATGGAATCACATAAAATGTTAACCTTATACTTCGGCTTATACTGATCATCCAGGGTACACACTTTTACTGAAAGGTTTGAAGCTCTCTGTTTCTTAGAGGTACAAGGTAACTAAGGTGTTATTATGAATTTTAAATTTTCTAAGAACCACAGTGTTTCTTCAGATATCAAAATGGTGACATATAATGTGTCCCATTGTGAAAAATAATGCCCCCAGCCAGTATACTTCAGTTTCTTAGCTGCCCAGGTAATTTTCCTGTTCCAGATCTGGTTGCTTCTGTCTCCTAGAAGTGGCTGATCGCTGTGATGCATATGCATATTGTAAGAACCAATCCCCAGTTGACAAGCCATTCTGCTTCTGTACTTCCTGCTTGCTCACCCCATATAAGCCCTAGACCACTAGAGATCAGGGCCTGACTTTTTGAGGAGCAATTTATTCCTAGTCAGTGCCTGTCAACATAAATAAATCTGCTCCAAATCCTGGGTGCCGTCTTGGTGTTTCTCCTTGCTGTTGCTCCATGAGTGCATATGAATTTGACTACAAAAATCAGGCTGTCTCTTGCTGACCCCAAGCTAAGAGCCTTCTAACTAGGATGAATAGTCACTGGTCCCTGTGAGCATAACATTTGGGGTTAAAGTGGTTGTATAATTCTTTTTCTTTGAAAATTTCAATTTTTTAAGTTAACACACAAAAATTACTCATATTTAGAAAGTTCTGTGCAATTTTTTGATATATGTGATTACAGAGTATTTATATCATATCAGTAAGCATATCTGTCTCCTCAAGCACTCAGTATTTCAGCGTGGTGAAAACATCCCATATCCACTCTTCTAGCTTTCCTGAAACATCTGGTATACTTTTATCATCTTGAGTCACCTACGGTGCACCAAGAAACTAAAACCTAGTTCTACTACCTGCAAACTTGCACCTGTTGGTCAGCCTCTCCCCTCCCTCCCCACCTCCCACACTCCTCTTCCCACCTCTGCTAACCATTATTTGACTCTCAACTTCAATGGGATCAGGCTCTAGATTCCACACATGAGTGAGGGCACTGCCAGATTCCTCCTTTACATACTCTGATTATCTTCCCAGTGTTAAGGCAGGGGTGGGACAGCTGCATTAAAGAGATAAAAACTGCGAAGAAAACCAAAGAGCTGGAGAAAAAGTAGAATCTGTTCATGATTTTCCTGAGTAGGCAAAGAAAATGAAAACCACTTCCAGCTACCACAGCCCAGACCATATTGTCCCAATGAACACACCTTTCTCAGGTCTGCGCAGGGCCTCTACTTGTTTCCTAATGAAGTAATTTCATACTTACATGGGAGAGTATTGACATTGACAGAGTATGTTCAGAGAGGGGACAGCATCTAACATACTCCCCAAAGCCCCATGTGATAAAATTAGATAAATAAAAAGTCAAGAAACAAAGGTAAATGGACCACAAACACAGAATAAGACTTGACGCTCCACTGGACTTGAATCTTCAGTCCACAAAGACAGGGTGATACTCCGCACTCTACTCACTGACATATGGCCCAGTGGCAGTTCTAACCCTTTCCTGGCAACATAACAGGCCACACTCTGCTTTGACCAATAAAATATCAGTATTGAAGGGTCAGTGTGTTTCTCCGTGATTCTTTCCTCTGGCTTTAGTGGACAGAGATGTTATAATCAGTGAACCCTGGGCCCCTGAGTGAAGAGGAACCAGCCAGACTCCTCCAACCCACTGTAGACATGCAGCCTGAGCAAGAAATAATACTGTGTTGTTTATAGCACCCAGGATTTTGTTACAGTTACCTTGGCTCTGTGAATAAATCACCAAGCCACTGAGGATATATAACCAAGAAGGAGCTGTTCAGATATACACCAGTGATTTAAATTAACACACAGTGTGAGGTCATTTTATAGCTTAAGCTAGCAAATTCAATTTCTTCTAACCAACATATTTTATAACTTAAATGAACAAATACCAACTTTCTGTAACAAACATGGTTTCCAAGCCCATGGAACTAAAGCATTAAATTTACCAGCTTCACTTATTAACTGGAAGTGACATGGGAAGGACCTGGTCAGTGAAGAGCCAGCACTCACTTGTCTTTTCATTCCCCACACTTCAATGGGAACCAAAGTGAAAATATCCTCCCCATCTTGCTAAAAAAAAAAATATACACAATTGTATTATTATTACGGTCCATAAAGCTTCTTACTAAACGTAATCAGAGTTTACCTTCAATATCCAAAGTCAATCTACGAAAATAAAGCCTACAGGGCCAGGCATGGTGGTGCACGCCTGTAATCCCAGCACTCAAAAGGCTGAGGCAGGAGTATCATTGCAAGTTCAAGGCCAGCCGGGGCTACAAAGTGAGCTCAAGGCCAGCATGAACTGCAGAGTGAGACCCTGCCTCAAAAATATAAAAAAGAAGTTTTTTAAAGCCTACAGTTAGGGTCGGGAATATAGCTCAGTGGTACAAGTGCTTGCCTGGCAAGTGCAAGGCCCTGAATTCAATTCCTGGCACCAAAAAAAAAAAGAAAAAGATACATGTGTAAACCTACAATACTACAATATTCAATTTTTAAAAAACTTTTATACATTAAAAATTGAAGCACAGAAAGGAAATGAAATATGTGCAATTGTAGGACTGTGAATGATTTTATTGCTCTAATTTCTCCATTCTTCAAGTCCAAATTTTTATGAAAAGAACATATTGTCAGGTCTACAAACTTGACCCAGCCTAGTTAGGAGAGAAAAACTCCCCAAGAAGATCTGTTATTCACACTTGCACAAGCATAGCCCCTGCCTCACACAGCTTAACCTGCAGAGAGCTGATTCTGTGAAAAACCACAAGAGACACACTGTGCCTGTCAGCACTCCCTATAGCCTGTCTATCACCTAGCCCTAGACTCCCTACTCAGAGACCCAGAATTTTGTACACCCCTTGGCAATGCCACCCTCCCCTACTGAAACTCCCCTATAAACATGCTCTCACCCTTGCTTGGCACCAATGGTCCTTTTGCCCATGACCCAGTTGCACCCAGTCTGTAATAAAGTCCTCCCACATTGCTTAAACTCTGCTTGTCTCAGTATCGACTGTGCCTCAGTTTACCCTAACACATACTAATGTTATAATGAGAAAATATGTACCTGTAATGCCCTTAATTATAAAATGGATACGTGAATCAAAAAATATATTTTCCCAAGGCTGGCAGCCCGCAGGGGAGACCCCATGGACCCGACCAGGCCTCCAGGAATGCCCCCACAGGGTGGAGCCTGGCAATCCATGGGGGTGACACTAAGGACTCGACCAGGCCTCCAGGTGCGCTGCATCAAGGTGGATCCTAGTGGTTCATGGGGTAACCCTGCTGACTCCACCAGACCCCCAGTGCCTAAGGGCTTCTCAATGGGGGCTTGACCATAGTGAACCTGGTTCCCTGCAAATCTACTGTCTTTGAGGATGGGTGTTTTTCCACCTCCTGCCATAGCAATCTGTGCACACCCATGTTTGTTACAGCATAATTAGAAACAGCCATGTCTCTTTCCAATGTGAGAGCCTGAGGGAGTAAGTAAACCAAAAATAAAAAGTTACTATCAGAGGGAAGATGACTGATTGGGTGGGAGAACAACAGAGATGAGGGTGGGGAAAACTGATTAATCAAACGAGCCATCATCTCTGTAACTGAGCAACAAATGAAGATAACATTATGTAATACAGCATCCAGTGCTAATTCCCTACTATCTTCTTTATAATTTTGTATTTCCTTTATTGTTTTTGTGTTAACAAATGCGAAGATGGCATTATGTAATACAACATCCAGTGCTAATTCCCTACTATCTTCTTTATAATTGTGCATTTCCTTTATTGTTTTTGTGTTGACAAATGTGAAGATGGCATTATGTAATACAGCATCCAGTGCTAATTCCCTACTCTTTCTTCTATAATATTGTATTTCCTGTATTGTTTTGTGTTATTCTGGTTTATATATCTCCATTTTTTGTCTTTAAAATAAAAATTTTAAAAAAGAAAATTATAGATGATGAAAAAAACTAATTGGAAGTTAACAATATGCAATGGAATTACCATGGTGAACTCCTACCATCTTGTCTAGTGAAACACTGTTTTATCTCTAATGCTTTATGTAATAATTATTTGCTTATTCTCTTTAATGGTTTGAACAATCTTCCATTCTTACATCTGGTGATCTGAGCAACATAGTTGAGGATAGCAATATGTAATATAGCAACCACTGTTAATTCTATTATTTTGACTTGAGACCCTGTATCACTCTGAATGTTCTTACTTTGATTTGTTTGTGTTTGTGATATTGCTATGCTGTGATATGTATGTTTGTGATACTGGTATGCTGCTATTGTTCTTTTGTTTTGTTTATTTGTTTCTCATTTACTACTCTCTTTAAAATAAAATAAAAATAAATTTAAAAATATATATACATATACATCTTCCTACTAATTTACACAGTTTTGTATTGTTACAATTGGTCCTTGGGGTAAAAAAAAGTGGTTACTAGATGTAAAATTGGGCTTTGGAAATGCTAATCCCATAAAAGACTGGCAAAATCAATGCACTAAAGAAACAAACCAAGAATTACAAGGAGAAAAAATAAAACCAGTTAAAAACACAAGATTCTAGCTCTCAAGTCATCACAGAAAACGTATAACAATTACTGACAAACTGAGTGAACTTCAGATTCTTAGGTCTAATGCCCAGAGATTTTGATTCAATGGGTCTGGAAAGAGGCCCAGGAGCTGCATGTTGGGCCAGCCTCCAGATGATTCTACAGCATGCTTAGAGAAAGGCTTCATAGCACACTTGGAGAAATATGCCTCGCAGAAAGCCCAATGGTTTGAGCCAGTGGAGAAGGTGAAGGGTAGGCCAGGATGGATATTACTTCACTGGTTCTCATCCTTCAGTGCATATTGGAATCCTCAGAGTGGCTTTTTAAAAATAGCAATGCCCAAAAATACTAATAGGTTTGAATCTCTGGGCAAGTGTAGATTTTGAAAGCATCCCTGGTAATTCTGATGCACTACAAGGTTGAGTCCCAATAAGGCTGACCACAAAATCTCCACACCTTTCAACAGCCTCACAGAGGTGGCTGCCTGCCCTGTCCATGCCTGGCTGCTCACTCTGGCTGTCCATCACAACCCCCAGTGTCTGGACAGAAAACAATTTGGCTGGAAGCTAGCTGACCAGAATGCAAGTTTTAAATCCTTCAAATGGCGGACCAAACTGAAAGCTTGGCCAAAGCAACAGAGCAGATATAATTGGCTTTAAATTAATTCAAACTTTAAGACAAGGAAATCTAAGTCCTGAAAAGTTCCACGTAATTTTCTTTTGCAATTTCTCTTGCTGATTAGGTTTCTTCTTGTGTTGTTATTATTTTTCTTTTTAAAAATGCAATCTATTCCTATGAAACAAATAGGAAAATGCAGACAAGCAAAAAGAAAAGATAAAGAATACCCATAATTCTACCCACTCTGAGACAATCAATAAAGCACCATAGAGTCTATTCTTTCAGACCTTTTCTTGTACAAGGATATGTATACATTCTCATCTTATAGATTTTTGCAACTAATCCTATTAAGTATTTACAGTGATCTAAATTGCCCCTGTTACAAAAAGCACAGAAGATGGAATAAATTATGAAAAATTAACAATATATAAAGAAAAATATGGGCAAAGTAAAATTCTAGAAAAAATATCCAAAATTCTCAAGGTCAGGTAAACTGTTTTAAAACTACCCTAATTATGTTCAAATGCTAGCAAAAAATTGGAACAAAAAAACACATTTTCTCAACAAAATCATCATTACTGCCAAACCATTGTGAAAAGCAACTTGCACAAAGCCAAACTGCTTTCCATCCAGCAGTCCATTCCCATCCATCATGGTCCTTTTCATAGGCTTGACACACTCATTCCATCCATTCCAAGATGTCTCATGCCAGATTCCCCTTCCCTGCTCAAAGGCCCTTCCTCCTCAACAGTTTATCCAAATCCTTCGTGTCATTCAAGTCCCAGTGTGAATCTGATCCCTTCCACCCAGGCCACTCTGGTCCCCCTCAACCCACTCTGCTGTTTCTCCGAACCCATCAGTGTTTACTTCATCTGTGTCTCTGAGCCAGTCACTTCACACACCTCAGAGACCTCTGTGCACTCACCTTGCATCCCCACTGAGTCACCTCATCTTGGGCCAAATGCAGCTTATTCTCCTTTGTGTCTCCATGGCAAAGGACACTGGGCTGGGCACACAATGGGCAACTGATAAATACTGAATGAAATGAAGGGAATTTGCAGATGGACTTTTTAAAGCAAACATTCTATTCATCTGTAAAGTCAGTGTTTTTGCACTTGATGAAGAAAGAGTGCACCAAGAGAGCCCCTGGTGATGTTGGAGAGAACCAGGTCAGATGCAGGCAAAAGGGCAGACCTTGTTCCAGCAGGCAGCTGCCATAGGCAGGGCAGAGGGAGAAAAACAAAGCCCTCTCTGCAGGAGCCTCCCAGGCCAGATCCTCCTGCAGCGGCTTTACCAGCATAGACCTCTAAACTGCTCAAGGTCAGACAGGGCCGGCTGGGGGAACCAGACAAGCTGCTGTGAAGAAGCCCAGCAAGGATCATTCTGCTTCTGCCTGCAAAGACCATACCGATGAAGACAGAAGAACCCACATGGGGCAAGGCTGCCTAATTCCCACTGGCAAGAAAGAGCAGGCTATGGAGTCTAAGCAGTGACAGGCTTGAGAAGTGACAACATGGTGCTGGAGATGCTGATAGGGGAGGACAGGAAAGCCAATCAAAGATGGCTTCTATCTCAGATGCCAAGGAGAGAGATGTTTTTATTCTATAAAGAGATCAAGGTGATCACAGGGCTCAGGACACATGGGAAGCTAAAAGAAATGAAATTCTAACCATAAAATTCCAAGCCTCCCATGAAAGTGGAGAGGATGCTATCTTACAAACACAAAGGGTTCACAGGAATGATTGTGCACTCCAGAGTCCAGGAGGCGAGTGTCCCCAGGGAGTGTCCCTGAAAAAAATCTCACCAAGAGGCTAACACCCATGCTAATGTGCCACCTGCCAAAAAGAAAATAAGGGCAATAAAGCTAGCTGTTTAAAGAAGTAAATACAAATTGCATTCACAGGATTTCTTATCGGGGATCGCACTGCACGTGTTCCGAAGAAATTCCTTAATAAGCCACTTAGGAGAGAAGCCATGGGCTGTAGCAAATTTGCGAAAAGCTGGTTCAGAGAAAATTAACTCTCCAAAACACAAATGGCTGAATGTTTAATTCACTGACTGGCAAGTTCACCAGAAATTCTCAGATAGTGTCAGATAGGTACCATAAAACTGATCCTCTGCAGCTGGTCATAGCTCTTTCCCTGAATCCTACCAAAGTCAGGGATATAAAGCAGCTTTTTCCATGGTTTCAGCTTCTGGCCCTTTGAGATGAGAATTTCTTATGTGCTCTGTTTGCAGGTATTGTGCAACACCTCCTTTACCCGTGGGATGAGAGTTCTGTTTTCTGCTTATTTTCACTCACTCCACTGCCTTCTTTCTATCGCTTACAGAGGTACCTCAATGAACAGTTTAAGCACAGCTCATATCACAGGTAGGTGCTTGTTAGAACTGTTTAGTACTCTGGACACTAAAGGTTGGCTTTTCTGTTTCAACATTTGACACTGGTCCAGGCTCTCTGTGTCTTATGGATGGTGTTTCCCACCTACCACACAAAAGTGGGGATGCAGTATAACCATAGACAGAGTCTGTTTGTCTGACTAAGGTACAAGTATGCAATCGGAACACAAAGGACCTACTCTGAATGGTAGACCATCTGGATCAGTCTGCTTTCTGCTGCTATAACAAATTATCTGAGGCTGGATATTTTTAAAAAGAGGTTTATTTATTTCACAATTACAGAAGCTTAAAGTCCAAGATCAGGTAGTTGCTTGGGAGGGCCTTATGATGGGTTGCGTCATGGTGGCAGCACATACACAAGCGATCACTTGAGAAAGGAAGCAAAGCGTGGAGCCAGCCTTGCTCTTTTCATAACAACTAGTGATTATAAGAATTCATTTTGCAAGACTAGGGCAAATCCTTCCTGAGAGTGATGCCTAACTACCTTCCACTCAGTCCCACCCCTTACATATTCTACTGCCTCTGAATATCACCACTGTGTGAGGACCAAGCTTCTAACTCAAAAATATTCATGAACTGCACTCAAACAGTATCCAAGACTTAGCAGTCCTCCACTCATATCCAATCTGTTGGTCACTAAAACTGAGCTCAGCCTCTGGAGTGTGAAATGCATATACCACAGTGACACCAAATTGGGCTGCATGGATAATTCCAGAGCAAAACCACAACCATGCCACTTCCTAACTCTGGAATCAGATCTCTTAGGGAATGGACTTTGGATTAATTACTATGCATCTAAAAAGAGACCTCCTGTATAGGCTAAAACAATCATGCATAAGAAAAATAGATATCTTGGTTACAAAGGGACAATAGAGAGCACCAAAGAAAAGCAGAGAAAGTGGGTAAGGCAAGTGACACAGGAAACACTGGAAGAAGATGACCCATCCTTGTGACCCCCAAATTGCCAGGGGATGGCAACAGAAAACAATGAGAGGCTTGATGAAAGTGACCCTGTTTGAAAGAAAAGGATGTGTTAGACACAAGATTGCCAAAACAGAGGGAAATCATGGAATCTGCAGATGGCAAGAAGGCGGAGTCAGGATTGTAATGTGTCAAAGAATTTGCATTCAGCCAACAGCATCTCCAAGAGTCAGGAGGCTCAAAGGACATCTGGACCAGGTGACAAAGGAGGAGACCATATATCGGCCCATTTATCATGGACTAAGAGACATTATATATATATCAGTCATTTACACGTTTGGAGCGAAGAGATGGACAATGAAAGACACTGGCTAGTGATGCTCAGAGTTTATTACGTGAAAGAGAGCAAATTGTCACATATCTGGTGAGACTTTCATTTGCCCTCCGGGAAGATTCAACAAGTTTTTTTTTTTTCTTTTTTCAGCACTGGAGACTGAACTTAGGGCTTTTGGACTGAACTACATCCCCAGCCTACTTTATTTATTCAGACAGGATCTCGTTAAATTGCCTAGGCTGGACTCAAATTTATAATCCTCCTGCTGGGACTACAGGTTTGCTCGAACTACACCCAGTTGAGTAAGCAAGCTTGAAATTTGGTTTCATGTGGAAAGTGCAAGCCATGAGAGGTAGGCAAAATACAGTCCTCTGAAATCTAAAGCAACATAGTGTGGGGAACCAGAGAAGACCACAGCCAACTTCCTAAGCAAAGTAAGCCTAGAAATGTCTGAACAGACGATCAGGCAGCAAACTAGCTGTGGATAGATGCCAAGTGAGATGGCAGGAAGAGAAGGCAAGGTGTGAAAAGGAGATCATTTGCTATAAAAGGGGGGCTTTTGAGGCCTTGGATCTGGTTTGAGAGTGGAAACAGAGTGTTTAAGATGTAACTTAGTTCAGCTCTAGGTCACATCTTTTCTTTCTTTCATCGCTGAGGATGGAACTCAGGGACTGAACGTATGAGACAAGCACATGCTCTACCACTAAGCTACAATTCCAGCCCTAGGTTCCATCTTACTTAACTTAGACCATGTCATCCAGCATTGCACAAGGAACACAATCATTCATTACACATTGTTGAGCTCTAGTTGGTGTGAGGCACTGCCCTAGAAGTTGGATGTGTGCAGTGAACAAACCAATTGCAGCCCTGCTCTCAAGGCTTGTATATTCTATAAGGATGAGACTACCAAGCAAGAAATTAAGCAAGGAAACCTTAATGAGAACTGCTAAATGAAGATTTAAAACCAGAATGTGGCAGAGATGGGGCTGGGGGAAAGAGGTGTGTAACTTACATCATGATGCCAAGACCAAAAGACCTTTCTGCAGAAGTGACTTGGGTTGTGGCCCAAATGACAAAGATTGAGATAGATGACAATCTAGGGCAAGGTAAACCAGACAAAGGGAAGAGCAGGGGTAAATCCTGGAACCAGCACAGTGTCCTAGGACAGAAAGCAAGCCAGCAAAACCGAGTTTAATAAATGAGAAGACAGGAAATGATAGCAAGCAAGACACAGATGGGACTGTTATGGGATGGAGGATCTCAAGGGGCTTCTTTCCAGATTCTTGCTGTCCTAAACAAAGAATTGGATGAGATACACAGAAAAGGCCATGGAAGTCCACATTTATTAAAGGCAGAAAAAAGGTAAGCTCTGCACGGTGAAAGCAGGTAATGAAAAGGCCTACAGGAGGCGCCCTGGAGAAAAAGGGGAAGGAGTCTTTTGTATCCCAAATCCTCAGGTTATCTGTCTTTCATGTAAATAAGGCATTGAGAAAGTCATCCTACCAGACACTCACTTGCCATCATGCCTTGTGTAGAGAGCCCTATCAAAACACTCATTGCTTTCTGTTACCTGTAAATGCAAGTTCAAATGAATATCTTTTGATTGGTTGTACCCACATGCAAATGAAGGATTGAAAGAGCATCTTCTGATTGGTCCTGTGAACAGCATCAGATTCAAATGAAGGACTGAAAATAGCAAGTGCTTGATGGTCTGAAATAGCATTTTTCTGATTGGTTCTCAGTACAGTGATGCTGGTATCAGTATACTAGGAGTGTCTCTACCCCAGGAGTGTCTCTCACCCAACTGCCCCGTCTTAGGACCAAAACACACAGAAGTGAATGACTGTGTTTTCATTACTGAACAGTGCAGAGTAAAATGGGAGGAAGTAAGAAAACCTGGTGGGCAGCAAGTGAACAAAACGCTTTCCTGCTCTTTCAGAGATTTGTGCCCTGTTCTCCTGGATGCATTGGGCACATGTTTCCTCTGGGGAGCAGAGAGGGAGCCACAAATACAGACCTCTCTGGAATGTTTAGGGGGTCATTTGCAACTACTTTTTTTGTTCCTTTCCTAGGCCCACCATCCCTTTCATATTTCCACTTCCCAAGTTGTCCTGCTTCTGCTGTAGTTTAGCAGAGCCAAAGGAGATTAATTGCCAAGTGGAAAAAACAGAATCTGTTTCCGTGGGCTGTGCAAGGTTTTCACTCATCCTGTCCTTTCTCTGCAGTGAGCTTTGCTCAAGGCCTGGGATGAGCCGATGTACTGGGGAGATGTGATAAATGAGCGCATTCTCTTCAGAGACATTGTTTTCTAATCTGTTAAGAGCAAAATTTCAAGAAGTTATTGGTGTAGCTGGCGGCCAGTTCTGCCCTATTTAATCACATTATCTTGAGGGCCAAGAGGACAAGAGAGTTTGAGGCTGGTTTGGGGGGTTTTTTTGTTGTTTTTCTTCAGTTAGAACTCAGACAGACAAAGGGTAATGGAAAGGAATTAAGCAAATGTGTAAAGGTAGGAAAGAAAATGACAAGCTGCCCCAGAACATTTTCTTTCCCTTTTACCTCTCCATTGCCTAGAGTTGAATGGTCACTGGGAATGAACACTGGGAAACCAAGATGTTTTTGCCAACAATGGCCAGGAAAGCTGCAGCGAGCCTCAGACCAAGTCATCAAGCAGGTGGTCACCTCCAGAGAAGTAGCAACGCAGTGTGCAGCTTTCCCGCAGAGACTGGAGAATGGAAAACTCATCTATTAGGAAGCACGGTTTGTATCATGAAGATTGCTGTTCTAATTTCCACATAAGTGAGGCCAACTGCAGGGCATAAAGGGAAGATCAATTCTATGGGCAGCTAAGAAGCTCCAGATTGTTTACCAAGTAGACACCTGCCCTCAAACTTAAAAGATTTTTGTTTACTTTTAGAAGCTGTAAACTACTCAGCAAGGGACAAGGGACTTGCTAGGAACTTTTCCAGTTTATTTTGAATATGTTGCTCAGGACCTCCTTGGTAACGTGTCCAGTACTTTCAGCTCATGGCCTTTATGCCCTTCTTGATTAAAAATCATCCTAATTTTTGAAATACTTATTATTTCAAAAGATAACTTTGTACTTGTAGGTCTGAAACTCTCTGGCTACTGGCACTCTTTACCACCGAAGCAATTATTCTCATAATGAAGTAAGTCTGTGACCTATTTCACAGGTTTAAGAAAAAATGAAGAATGTTTGAAAGTTGGCTGTCTTCTCTCCACAGACCCCTGATCTCTTTTGAGAGTGTGAAATTATCATAAAGGCATAAAAAATAGTATTTAAAAAATAAAATAAAACTTCAAGGTTTGGTGGGTAAAATGCAGACCTCAAATCCAACACAATCCGGTAGTCTTGGCTTTTGCCTTTATTAGCAATAGGACTTTGAACCTTTAAAGTACTACACCTTGTCAAATCTCAGCCTTCTCACATGTAAAGTGGGAGAAATCATTATGGCTTGAAGAACTTGGTTCAGACAAGATAAAATGTACAACTGTATCAGACCCACCCCAAAGAAGCCACCTATCAAATGATAGCCTTTGTTACCCATCAGTTCCCAGGGGAGAACGAAGCAAAGGGCTGATTCTAACCCAGAGCCCTGCCCTCCAGAGACAGGTCTGGTGAGCTCTAAGGCATCGTTATTTTCTAGTTTTCTAGAAGAGAATTTTCCATTTTATGATCTTTGGAGCTCTATCTTGAGTCAAAAATAAGCTTTCTCTTCTAAAAGCAAACACATGCACTCGGGATTTATAGTGGAAAATTTGATGCTGTCATTTATTCATAGGGTCACTGGGCATGAGACCATAACTGTGATTTATATCCAAGGCCCAGTGGAGAGCCTCGCTGGTAATACATTTCGTCCTCACAGGTCAGCAGTGGTGATCCCTCCTCCAGAAGTGTCCCCCTGCCTTTCAGAACTCAGAAGTCAACAGTGGACCTCCAGAGAATTCTAAACTTCCACAGTTACACAGGAGGGGGACTGAAAGGTCTTGACATCTACTGTCATCTGTGTGAACTCCAGCCAGTGACCTGCCCTCTGAGCCTTGGTTTCCACCTCTGCAAACAGGGGTTTCCATCTCTGTGACTGCATCCTGGTGATTCTGCTTAAAGGAGTAGTTACAATAACTACAGCAGAGAGTAAGTAGGTGACAACAAAGCAGGTGACAGCTGATAGAACAAGGGAACATGAGACTTCAGGACTAAATCCTACCAAAACTTGAGGAGACAGTCGGTCTCAGTTGTCAGAACTCCAACCCCAGTTCTGTCCTTCTTGGTGAGTGGCAAGCTCTATCCCCTTCTCTCTCCCACGAGTGAGAATGGTCACTCTTGTGATAATACAGTGGCATTCTGGGAGTGTACTTTGCAGGAACAGCCACTGTAAATGGGGAAGAACTTCAAGATGAGCCTCTTAGGGATGAGGGAGAGCCTTCAGCTGTCCTCCTTGCCAGTGCCACCTCCTCCTGTCCCAGGCACTCCTCCTGCCTCTCATTCACTCACTCACTGTGCCATGCCCAGCAGGAACCTCACACCCCATCCAACAGAACAGGCATCGGGCAGGCAGACAAGTATCTGCAGTGTCCTTCACTCCCTAGAGCTAAGCATGAGTCTCCAAGTCAAGCAGATGTGGATATAAACCACGGCTCTGTTCTTAACAACCCTTGAGCTGTTACTACACCTGCTTTCAACTTAATCCAACATGTTAAGCCCTCTCTGTCAGAGTTGCAGTGTGATTTCTCTGAATTCTTGTTTATTCTATAGTCCCTGCCCTACCTTCCTCCATCCATCCTCAGGCACAATTCTTAAGTCCCTGAGCCAAGCAATCCAGCTGGCGAGTACCCAACAAGAACCAGTTCCATCCAATGCTGGCATCCTGGTTGACTCTTCCTCCTTAGGCAGCTGGATGCTGTGCTCTCCAGTCCCTTTTCTGGATGTCCTTAGCCCGTGGTCTTCACCAGTCTCTGGGGAGCAGACTGAGGATTCCCCTCACAGGTGACATGTGACAGATCCCACCCTTTCTTTCCTTTTGGGACCCAGGACATCACTGGACAGTGTCTGCTCACTGTGGCTGTGGGATCCTCTAACATCAGTGTTTGGGGCCTGACTCACTGCATCCATGGAGCCTGTGAGGGCCTCCAAATTCTGTGCTGAGCCCTAGGAGTGGACCCAGCTCTTGCAAGCATGTTTACCCTAAGCAAGGGAGACCAGAGTCTTATGTGTCTCACAGGCCATTCAGCAAAGAGGACCAAGTAATTTTGGGGAAACAGAATAGTATGCACACCCCAAAATTCCTCCCTTTCTAGTTCACTGGTGCCTGAAATTACTTCAGTGGAAAACAGCATGCTCTATTCCACAATTAGAAGCAAATCTTTAAACATAGATCTCTCTGGTGGGGAAAACAGAATGATTATACTAAGACTAAATTATAAATCAACAATTCTCAAAGAAACAGAGAAGTGTGCCATACTCTCCACGGGTAGAGAACTGAGGACAATTGTTTACAGAGCACAACTCACTCTCATAATTGAGGCTCAGACCTTCAAGCAGCACAATTTGGTAGTACATATTAAAATGTTAAATGTGAACATACTTTGACCCAAAAATTCCTGTTCTGAGCCTCTCCCTGGAGAAACCCTGTGCATGTGCAGAAAGAGGCACATAACAGAATGTTCTCTGATTCATAGTGTCTAATAATAAAAAAATAGAAATCCATTGGCATGCCATTAACAGGGACTTGAGTTAAGTATCTGTGGTGTTTCTATACTACAGAATTCTGTGCAGCAATCAAAATAAAAGGAGGTAAACTACCTATATTCACATGAAAGACAGTGAAAATAATGCAGTAAAACAATGCAGGAGGAATAATCACATTCAGGTAAAAAGAAAGATCTTGTTTCTATGGCTAATCATCTCAGCATATAACTACATAAAAGATGCAGAAATAAACAGATTAGAAGTAGTGGTCACCTCCTAAGAGGTCGTGGAATTAGAGGTGATATTTTACAGGGGCATTAACTTTATCTGAATTTTCTTCACAGGGACAATGTATTCATTAAACAGTCACACAACTGAAAACATTTTAGTAGTATTAAATGATATTATGTTTGGGAGGGAAACTTCACCACCATAATACAAACCGCAATATTAAACTCAATAAAAATATTTTTAGACAGTGGGTCATGGACTAAGAACATGGACAAGTATGAAAACAATAGCAAACAGAAGTAATATTTTGAAAAGTATGAAGTTTTCCCCCGACGCCTTGCTGATCATATCATCTCCGCCCTACTCAGCCTGCTGCACTGCAGCATTCATTCATTCAGGCCTCGCATTCCATACAGAAAGAACAGAAAGGAAAAGGAGGACATTAATAGCACAGGGAATAGGACTGTGCATGCGGTAACACACTTGGATTTGGCAACATGGGATTCATTACAAAGAAGAAGGCTTCCAGTTCCTTTAGCTCTGGCCTACTACACCAAAAAGCCTGGAGATCTCATCCCAAAGAGGGAAAATAATCCTGCAGCTTACTCCACAGGGGAAGGAGCAGGATTAAGTTTCACCTGTTTCCAAACTGAATAGTTGCAATAGAGGAGAAAAGATGAGCGCAAACCTGTAGAGAGTTTTCTGCAACTTCTCTCTCCAGGATGAGGCGTTCAGCCAGCACAGGAGACCCTGGGTACTGAAAGAGCTCTTGGCTGTCTCACCAATTGCTCCACACACTGCCCTATAATAGAAACTTCAAGATCCAGAGAGCACCTTTCTCAGGAATCCTTGGGTCCCCGCAATGAAATTCCCCTCCAGCTCACCCCTTTCCACAGCTGTCCTCACAAGTCCAATCTTCTGTAACAAAATGCCATAAACTGTATGATTTATAAACAACAGAAATTCATTTCTCACAGTCTGGCAGCTGGGGACTGGAGACTCCAGCATCAAGGCAGATTCAGGGTCTGACGGGGGGTCCATTTCCACACAGACAGCTCTTTCTGGGTGTGTCCTCAAGTGATAGTAGGGCAAGGGAGGGAGCTTTCTGTAGCCTCGCTTAAAGGGTACCAGTCCCATTCATGAGGACCACACCCTCAGGATCTAATCACTCCCGGGAGGTTGGGTCTCCTAGTGCCAGCATTCAGGGGTGAGGACTCTAATGTATGAATTTGAGGGAGATGCAAACACTCAGACCACAGCAGTGGACACCTTGGAGAGGAGAAAAAAATCCACAGAAATCTGAGACATGAGGAATTATATTGAAGGAAATGAAGCAAAGGGACACCAAATGACATGTGCTAGTGAGGGTGTGAAGTTGGAATTTTCACACACTGCTGGGGAAGAGTCACTGCTCTGGAAAACAGTTTGGCAGTTTCTGAACTATTAACAGATGACAAAACAATTCTATTCCAAGAGATACAGGAAAACTCGAGCATGTTTATAGAAGCATTACTCATAATGGACAAAAAGTGAAAACTATCCAAATGTCCATCCACTGATTAATGCATAAATGAAATATGACATATACATCCATACATGGAATATCATACAGCCATAGAAAGAAATCAGGCCCTGATACATAATACAACATGGATACAGCCCCAAAACACGATGCTAAGTGGACAGAGCCAATCCCCAAAGGCCATAGTGTGTATGAGTCATTTTCATGAAACATCAGAAGAGGCAAATCCATAGACCGAGAGCTTATTTATAGCTGCCTATGGCTGGGGTGATGGGGCAGAAATGGAAGTGAGTGCTTGTCTTGGTTGTTTTGTTTTGTTTTGTTTTGTTTTTTGGGTTTTTTTAAAATAAAAGCACAAAAACATATTAACAAACAGACACAAATTAGCATAAAAAATAGTACAATCACAACTGATCTACAGACAAGGTGACATGATCTCAACAGTGGTTATTGCTGTCTTGGTTGTTTTGTTGTTGTTGTTGAGACAAAGTATCTGATGCCCAGAATTAAGGAAGGAAAGGTTTATTTAGTTTACAGTCTGTGCAGCTTTTAGTCACTTAAAGGGTACCAGTCCCATTCGTGAGGGCCACACCCTCAGGATCTAATCACTCCCAGGAGGTTGGGTCTCCTAGTGCCAGCATTCAGGGGTGAGGACTCTAATGTATGAATTTGAGGGAGATGCAAACACTCAGACCACAGCAGTGGACACCTTGGAGAGGAGAAAAAAGGGCAAAAGAAGATGCCCTTCTGAGATTCCTCAGAAGAGGAATTTTTGTTATACTGCAGGTTTTAGTCTATATTTGGTCGTATAGACTATATTTAGACTATATTTTAGTCTATATAGACTATATATTTTAGTCTATATTTGGTTGGCTCTAAGGCAAGGTGGCACATGGCAGAGGGAAACTGTTTATGGTGACAGAAGATAGCAAAGATAGCCTCTTTCCCTCCCTTATATTGTAAGCATGCTGCCCCCCCCAGGGGGGTGTGTAGCACTTATATAATCTCTATCCCTCCTCTTGCACAAGCTCAAGATGAATACAAAGCACCCTGGCTCCCTGCTGAATCACATAGTTAACCTTTTAAACTTTTTAAATTGGCACAGTGAACAACATCTCAGAAGGGTAAGGGTGTGTCCTTTTCACCCCAAGATGTAGAACTGCTGGGTCACTTAGGCAAACCTCTAGACTACCCAAGTTGACACAGTGTATTAACCATAGCACTGCTGAAGGGTACTGTTTCTTTGGGGGGTATTGAAAATGTTTTTTAATTGATGATGGTTACACAACTGAGTAAATATCCTACAAGGCATTGAACTGTTTATTCCAAATAAGGGAATTGTCTATTATGTGAGTTATGGCTCCATAAAAGAGTTGAAAACAGGAAAAGAAGAATAGGAGGGAGGATGAAGAGTCCTACCGTTAGGGGAATGTTTTTGGAGCAAGTTAGCTGAGGCAGACTGTGAAAGACATGCGATAGACCTTTAGTGTTCGTGGCTTCTCCCCTTCGTAGCAGCTTCTGCCCTCACAGTCATGTTGTTCACCAGGTCCCTTGGTCATGTTCCTTGAGGAATATCTTGTCCTCAAGGATGCCTGCAAGGAGGGAGGGGCAAGCAGCTTCTCTGACATGTGGGGTTTTCTCTCTGTGACTGTAACAAGACCAGTGTTGTGTTCACTCTATGGCCAGACGATGAACACTTTGTCCCTGGGAAGAAAATGACACTCCCAAAATATAAAACTACATGTACTGGTGAAGACAGTAAAGAAAAAATTAAAAAGTATAATAAAAAATTGTGTGCTTTAGCAGTAGTTCTTCTATAAGGCACGGTAAAGATCTTGGAAAATAGACTTCCAAAATGACAAAGTTCCACTTTAATGGAAATAGATAAATTGAGAAAAGCAGAAACTGGGAGAGCAGGAGCATATAAGCATAGCAAAATGACAATTTAAAAAATCACGTTTCCTAGCAGTCCTCCTCAATGCCTGTCCTTAGCACCATTTGATGCAGTGCATAATACACAGGAATCCAGGTCATCCTGACAGCCAGGCACTTGTAACATAAAATGTGACAAAGGCCTCCAACATTTGCATATTTAAGTCAGAATACAAGAGAGAAATAAGACAGCATTAGAAGAGATGCCCCACACAGGCCATGATTAATTGCAAATGAGTTGAGTGGCTGCAAGAGCTCAGAGGCAGAAGAGGTCATTTCAGGGCAGGCTGAAGGCAGCACAGACAGAAGAGGCAATTTGAGCAAGATAAATGTAGGAGCTGTAAGAAGAAGACTGGCCTGGAAACACTTTGCCCCTTGATAGTTTTAACTGGGCTTCTCCCCTTCACAGATTCAGTCCCTTCTCACAGAACCCGAGGTCCATTTTTCAGCCTCCACTCCCTAGTTCTCTGTGAGGTGATCACTTCTTGAAAGCCAAGTGAACAACTGCAGAGGGGGTTTGTATTAGTCGCAGTACACGTTTCCATCAAAGATTGCTGCTACCTCCCTGTCACTGTCCCTCACATCCTTGCCAACATGGCCAAACTAATAACCTTTTGACATCCTTCTGCCTGATTTCAGTTCCTAGGGACTTAAAACAACTCGTGATACCATGGGTCTTCCTGAAACCAGCAAAATCTACTTTCAGTGCATGATTCTTTCCAGCAAAGGCAATATGAATGGCAAAGTGGCCTTGGGGAAGACAGGACAATTGTCCTAGTGCTTGGATGTGTAGCCAGATCACCAACCATGGAAGAAGGCCACTTCCATAAGAAGAAGCCTGTGACTTGCTCTGAGGTAGCCTGTTGTGGAAACACGCAGAGAAGTAGAGGAAAAGAAATCATTTATGCTCCAGCTACTTCTAGACCCTTCATGTACGCTTCTAATCTTCACAATAAACCCAGAAGTTAAATAAAATTATCCACATTTTACAGCTGTTAAACCAGGTTTAGAGTGATTAAAAAGCTTGCACAAAATCACACAACTGAGCGTTTGTTAAGATAGAGTATGACCTCAGGTTTGTTTGATCTTCAAAATTGTCTTCCTACTATTTTGTTATACTGCCCTGCTCTGACTTCCCATCAGACTTCATCTTCTGACTCTCCTGAAGAAATCAATAAAAGTGAACTTTGTTATAACATCAGTTAATATTGTCTAGGCCAGGTGTTGTGCCAGGATTCACTTGTATTATTGATAAACTTCAAAAAAGAAACCTGTCAGGAATGATTGTTTTTTCTTACTTTGCCACTATGGGAGCTAAAGGTGTTATTAGTGAGGTTGGGCAAAGCTCTGTTGCAATAACATAGAATGCCCACATCTCTCCTAAAGATAGCTGCACAAAATCAGCGTTTACACATCACTCATGTCCAACATGGGCCACAGGGGCTTTGGTCACCACTCCTACAGACCCAGGTTGATGAAGGCTTTGCTACCTTGCAGGTTCGTGATCTCAAACCCTGGCTTCCCCATCATCAAGGCAGCAAAAGGCAAGCAGTTTCCACCTAAATGCAACAGAGCAGACCGGAACATGTACAGGAGCACATGTGTATTGGTCAACTTTCCCACTGCTGAGAAAAAAATGTCCCTGACATACACACTTTAAAGGGAGAAATGGTTTAATTGGCTCACGGTTTCAGAGGTTTGAGTCCATGAGCAGCTAGATCCAGGCAGGAACATCTTAGAGGAAATGTGTGGAGCAAAGTTGCACACCTGATGGTAGCAAGGAAGCAGTGCAAAGTGGAAGAGCTCCCGGAAGGCAGAAAAGGAGAGAGAGACACAGAGAGACAGACGGAAACAGAGACAGATTCAAAAAGAAAGACAGACACAGACACAGAGTCAGAGACAGAGATGTGGAGACTGGTTCTCCAAAGGTGTGACCCACCTCCTCCAACTGCCTCCCAACCACACACTCAGCTATAAACCTCAGCAGAGTGATCCGCTGACGAGTACAGCACCCATGATCCGATCATCTTCTCTAGGCGTCTCTAGGCGTCACCAGTCAAGTTGACAACTAAGATGAAGTGACATAACATAGGTATTTGATAAGAAATAAATGTCTGCTGCAATTCTGAATTAGGCTAATAACAGTGTGCTAAGTGCTAAACCACAAAGTTGAGACTTGAAACTGGTCTACATGTTTAAGACTCCTGTCTCACTGTAGGATGTAGAACAGCGACTTTGCTCAATGCACCAGAATTGCTATGTGGAGTTGGTCTGTGGTTCACCCGTTTTGGATCTAGTGTGTAGAAGGAATATGCAGGTTTATAGAAAGTACAAATGTCCTTACTAACTGCAATTGTAGACTGTCACAACAGCCCACAGACTGCCTGTCAAATCTCCACCTCGGTGGTCTGACCTCTGCAGGTTTCTCCCAGCTTCTGTGGACTTGCATTAATTCCTGGCTTGCATTGCCTCTACAGCCAAAAGTTTTATGCTGTCACTTCTAACAATGAATTGCTGCGGCATAACAAAAATTGTGTAGAAAATAAATTTGAAAAATGTGGAGGGAGGACAAAATTTTGAAGGCAATTCCAGAAAATGGAAGACACATCTGAGCTTCTTAATGAAATTCTGAAGAATACTGGGGAACTCGGAACATTGGGTTTGGTTGGAGTTAGAAAGCTTTCTCTGTGGCAGAAAGGAATCATTTCCACCAGAAGAAGGAAGCATCTAGCAAAAAGACATCAGTGAAGAAAAAAGGAAACAATGGACATCTTAAACAAAGTTCAATAATTTCTGCTTCCTATGATGGAACAGAATTGAGCATAGCTGCCTGAAAACTAAATTCAGAAATAAAAAGCAAACAAGATGGCAGCCAGACACTTTTTTATAGATCTCGAGAGTCCAAAACAGCAGAAATAAAATTGCCCCATGATGACTGAGAACAAGTACCAGGAAAGTGTTAAGCCAAAACACAAACTCCTCTCATACTCAAATACAGAACCCAGCTGACTACATTATGAACAGATTCCCTTTAACAAAGGGGCCCTTGCACACTTCGTCTACCAGCCAACAAATACATGTTGCCTTCTCTTGATGAAGTCTATCAAAGAAATTTTGTGGGAAATCCTGACCCTAAATGTGATTTTTCTCAGGAAATAGCAAAATAGAACAGGCCACAGAAAGCATAACTGGAGGATTAGGAAAGTTATATACAGTATCTTTGATCCATATCCAAACCCAAATAGATACAAGTATTACTTTCCAGAGTTGGACTACAATGTTTGTAAAGGACTGCACTTCAGCTGAGAAACAACTTGAACAATATTATACAGCTCCTAAGTGGGGTACCAAGAATTCCAACTTACCACTAGGTAGTGCAGGGCCTATATCCATTAGTATAGTAATGCCTGTTGACACCCAGTAACTTAAAGAAATGAAAATTAATATAAAAGATGCATTGAAATCCCAATGTGAAAAGCTGGACACATATTTGACTCTTGCTTTCCTTAAGGTCTCCTTAAAGTAATAAAAAGTGAATTTTTGAAGAAGATGTAAACCCACGAGGTTAGAGAGAACAGAAGATAAAACCACTGGCTCAAACAAATGGGTCAGAAAATTCAAGAATGCTGAATCTTTAGGTTGTAGTAGTAGGGAGATCCGGAAAACACCTCAATTGCCCAGCATAAGTCCTAAAAGATTCAGGAGTTAGAAATGTCTAACACCTGTGGAAGTTGCCAGAAATTATTAAAATCCTACATTAAAAAATAATTAAAAGTCTACATAAAAGTAAAAGTACAGCTGATCCTCTCCCAGCTGTACCCAACCTGGATAGTTACCCCTCACCAGGCAGAAGCCCAGAGATTTGTTCTTCAGAGGGAATAAAACAAAGGATCCTGGCGCCAGGGGACCATAGTCCCAGGTGAAGAAACTACTTTCTTAAAGGATGATGAAGCAGATTTTTTGTAATGGTTTGTTTCTAGATGTCCCCTCAAAGCCTCATGCACTTTTAAATAGGGCTTTTTCAAAGATGGCTGCATTTAGAGTTGGTGATTGAGTCAATGCTGGGATTAAGGGTGGGTGACTGATGGATCACTCCACTGATTGGATTAGCCCTGCCCTAATCTCAGTTGTCTGGATAAAATAAAAGGGGCAGAAAGAGGCTTGTTTCCTCCTTTTGCTCTTGTTGCATTTGGTATCTTCTGCCACCGTGAACAGCTGTTCCTCTGCCATGCCACCCTGCTTTAGAGCAGTGAGTTATAGACTGAAACCACTACCAATTGTGAGCTCAGTAAACCTTTCCTTCTTTAACTTTGGATGTTGAGTATTTTGTCTCAGCAATGAGATAAATGTAACTAAGACACTTTTGCAAATAGAGTTCTGCAGCTCAAAAAATAGTAGAGTACCTGTACCTGTCAGCTAGGTGCAAATATTCTAAGACAGAAAGAAGGAAAGGAAGGAAGGTTTTCTCTGTGGAAAAGACCCAAGCACACTGACATTAGAGGTTCTCTACTGGAATGGCCCAGTCAGAACAGCCTAGCTTCAGTCCCAATCACAGTGTACAAATCGCCTGTCCACCTTCTGGTGCCCACCACTGATGATGAAGAAATGGTAAAAGTTACCAGGTTTTGGGGGAAAACATCCAGTATAGACATCAGAAGGCACACAGAAACAGACTGCAAATATCAGGACTTTGTGAGAGCAGATGATACAAGCACCAACTTTCATTCAGTCCTCTGACAAACAAGATATTATGTTCATGAAATGAAAATAAAATTTTTTAAAGTTATCAGTCAGAAAATTTAAACAAGGCCCCTTGGAAATTAAAGATGGGAAAGCATATATGAGAAATATAATGGAAGTTTTGTAAAGTAAAATTAAGGAATTATTCCATGGTAGAACTGAAAAATAGAGAAAAAGAGATGTAAAAAGTTAGCATGCTAAAATGACCATGTATCAAAGATTTTATTTAATTTATCAGTGAGGGAATCAGCCACGTTACAGATGGTTCCATGGAGAAATCAAAGAATAGGCAAATAAATATAATAGGAAACAAATGTGCCAATAGATGCAAAACTATTTGCTTGGGGGAAGGAAAAAATCAATTTTCATCTGCAAAATTTATTTGCATCTCTATGGAAACAAATCCTTTATATTACTGTCAGTTTTCTGCAAGTTAGAGTTGTAAAACAACTCAAAGACAATGAAAGGTGGATGCCTTATAGAATCACATAATGCAGCCAGGTGTGGAAACACACACCTACAGTCCCTGTATTCTTGGGAGTGGAGTCAAGAGGATTGTAAATTTGAGTGCAGCCTGGAAAATTTAGCAACTTAGCAAAACCCTACTTTAAAATTAAAAAGGACTAGGATACAGATCAGGGCAAAAGCCCTGGGTTCAATACCTAATACCACACACACACACATGCACCCCCCACACACAAATCAGATAGTCCCCTAAAATACACAAAGCTCTTTTTCCTAACAGAAATAAAAGATGAGAAAACCAGATCACTCCAAGAATTTCCAAAGTCCAGAAATAGAACAAACAGTAGCGACAAAAATCATCAAAGTAACAATTCTAGAAAATGTCCCCGCACTAAAGAATAAAGGGGTTCATTTCTAAACACTTAACAAAGTTCACGAAACTGTTCACTTGAACTATTTGTTGTATACAAATTAAACCTCAGTAAAATTGATTTTTTTAACTAAAATTGGTTCAATGAATACCTGTCACAGTGGATGAACTAAGACTTGCACAGAGTCACTTTATCATAAAATTTCAAATCTCTAGGTACAAAAAAGAATATTCTATAAACTTTCATAGAATAAAACTTCTCCCAAAAAAGGATGGGGGGGCAAAGATGAGGCTGCGTAACAGATAACAAAATATAGTACACAGGCAGAATAAGCTGTCATGTTCTACAGCACGAGAAAGTGACTACAGTTCAATACAATTTTTATATCATTTATAAAGAGCTAGAAGAGAGATATTCAAAGGTTCCCAATGCAAAAAGTCAATCATTGAGTACATGGAAATGCTAATTACTTTAATTATTCATTACACATTATGTACATATACCTAATTAGTACACTGTGACTCATAAACAGGCACAATTATATGTCAAACAACAAGGTAAACCACTGAACTCAAATAGACTGAATAAATATTCTTATAAATAAAGGGTTTTTAAAAGTCAGATAGCTCAAATTTTCCTTTTTTTATTTTAAAGACAAAAGAACAAAAACATATTAACAAACGCCCAGACATTTACAAAGCAACACAAAAACAATAAAAGCAACACAGAATTTCAGACAAGGTGATAGGAAATTAACAATGGCTGTTGTATTACATATTGTTATTTTCAAATTGGTTACTCAGATAAACAAATAGAGGCATGTAAGATTGGTCAAGCAAACATTAACTGTTCTTTTCAATACAGTGCTAGGAATCAGAAGTACAACTGTCTTAGCTATCCTGTGGACACATATATACATATTTTCCCTTCTTTCTTTTCTCTTTTCCCTCATCCCAGTTGTTCTTTCCTTTTGAGCAATTTCTTTCTTCCCTTTCACAAGAGATGGGAGATAATAAAGTAATGCCTCAGATTTATGAAAGGACATTTTTTCTTTTTAAAATTCTAAGCTCAACTAAACAGCCATAGATACAGATATAGATATAGATACAGATATACACAAATGCCGGCATCTCCAAACCAAACCTGTACATGCTTTTGGCATTTCTCAGGAAGCTGATGGAATCTGAATTCCACCAAAATAGGTACTCACAGGAAAAGCCATAGACTTCAGCACAGGGAAGAGGAGAAAGTCAGCCTTTGAATAACACAGAGAAACTTCACAGTGATACATTGACAAATTGCTCTTTTTTGTTTTTTGTGGTTTTTTTGGTGGTGGTGTTGCTGGGGATCGAACCCAGGGCTCTGTGCATATGAGGTAAGAACTCTACCACTGAGCCACATCCCCAGCCCCTATATGTACAAGTTACAAAGGGCAACCAGTCCATAATGAGCCACTCAGTGGTCCAGGGCCTTCCTCCAAAAAATAAAATTGACCGGGCCTGTAATCCAGCACTTGAAAGACTGAGGCAGGAGAATTGCCAAGAGTTCAAGGCCAGCATGGGCTACAAAGTGAGTTCAAGGCCAGCCTGAACTGCATAGCAAAATCCTATCTCTAAAAGACCAAAAAGAAAGAAGAAAACTGATCAGAACATCCTTTAAATAAATTCAGATCATTTGCCAAGAACTTTGGGAACAAACCAGAAACAGGGCATCTCCTAACTCCAAAATATATATATAATACAGGAAAATAAATGTAATCTCCATATACTACTTCTCAGTTTTAGACCTATTTACATTTTAATGATGTTAATAATGAACAATAAATGTGACCAAAATTTTAACATGATTGCACTGTGGAAATGGTGGACATACAGGGTGTTCACATTGTGGGGTACATGAAAAAGCCAAATCTTGCCTCACCTTCTACAAAACTGAGTCAATAGACACATCAACAACTGCTCAAACAAGAAGCAGCAATGGAAACATATTACAAAGAATTAGCCAAGTGAAGTTGACAGTGATTATCTGTGGAGAGGACGAAATGTTGGGACCCAGGGTACACAGGAGAGTACTGTCTTTGCTACAGATCTAGTTGTCCTTTTAAGCTATATACATGCACAACATTACTAAACCAAAAAAGTTTTTAAGAAGAATTCATTGACAAATGTTATTATGTTTTCCAGGACAAAATAAAGCAAAATTTCCTATTGTTTGTTTTAAATAGCCACCTACTAAGTCTCTAGGGGCACTCAGTAGGGTCAACGTGGTGTACCTCCAAGTCACAGCAGGTCAAAATTGTCTCATTCCAAGCAAAAGCAAAGTAACCCATTCTCTGAACTTTTGTCTGTACTAACACAAGTCTCAAACTACGTTGGGTGGAAACAGGCCTGATGGGTGACTCAGTTTATTTCCCCTTCATCAGTCATTCACCAGCTGCCGGCAAGAAATGTCTTCCAGAGAGTGTCTCCAGCTCTCCTTCCAGCACTGGGACCATCAAGATTGTATATTTGGGAGATAAATTTGCTACAGAGACATCCCTGTTCAAGGCAACATGCAGGGAAAGAGCTTCCCTCTTGCAGGCAGCTCTGAGACAGCAAAGCAGGTGATGCCCATCAGCCTATTGCAGCTCTCCTGATGAGTCTCTAGACCTGGACATCGTGCAGCAAGGTTGAGTTCATACTTGCAGAGATGTGAGAGGGAAACTGCAATAGGCTATCTCATATGCCCAGCACTTTACCTGACAGCACAGTGTTCTCTAGAACAACATCCCTTCCATGACGTGAGGGCCATCTATGGTATGAATTAAAGATTGGTTGATATAACCTGAAATTCTTGCAAATAGGCTCTTTAATAAATTGGAAACTTGGATCTTCACAAGCAGCAGATTGAGTCTAGACCCAAATATTTCACCATATACTAAACTAAACTCAAAATGGATTGAAGACCTAAATGTTAAAACAAACAATTTACTGGAGAATAAAGTAGGTATTACAATTGAAGACATAGACATAGGCGAGGACTTTCTGAAAATAACCCCAGTGGCACAAAAAGTAATATCCAGAATCAACAAATGAGATCATATCAAATTCGAAAGCCTCTGCACCACAAAAGAACACCCAACAGAGTGAGGAGACAACCTACCAAATCCCTCTTTGTGATCATGGTATCTCCCCTGCTGTTGAAAGGAACAGTTAATGTTTAAGTGTTTGTTCAATCTTACATGTCTATATTCGTTTATCTGAGCATCCAATTTGAAGATATCAATATGTAATACAACAACCACTGTTAATTTCCTATCACCTTGTCTGAAATTCTGTATTGCTTGTATTGTTTTGTGTTATTTTCTGAATGTATGTGTGTTTGTTAATGTTTTTGTTCTTTTACCTTTAAATTTTAAAAAGGGGAAAAAAAGAAGACTAACATCAAAAATATACAAGGAACTAAAAATTTGGATCTCTAAAAATAAAAAAGACAATCAAAAAAATATATAACCGAGGATAATCTGGAAACTTTTATAGGTAAATGGATGCAACTTGAGACCATACTCATAAGTGAAATAAACCAAACACAATGTAAACATCATATTGCCTCCCTAATGTGAGAAGCTAAAAGAGTACATGTGATCTAAAATATACAATAGGCATTGTAAAGTAGGAAGAAACTTCAAAAGGAAAGAGAAACTGATTTAGGGGAGTGGAAGAAAAGGAAGGGAAAAGCAAAATGAATATATGTGTGTGTGTGTGTGTGTATACATATACATATACATATATACATATGTGTATATGTACTAAAGATAGTTAAAATAGTTATACTACTAAAAGTTATACTACTAATTTCTCTCAATTCGTTGAAAAGATAAGTTTGTGCTAACATTGTTTGGACAATTAAGTACTGATATCGCATACTCTGAGAAACAAATTTAAAGATAGAAATACTCAGTGCACTAACCATTGTTTTTTGTTTTTTTTTTAAATTTTATTTTAAAGACAAAAGAATGGAAACATATGAACCAGAAAAGCCATAAACAATACAGAAAATACAAAGTTATACAGAATATAGTAGGGAATTAGGACTGGATGTTGTATTACATAGTTATTTTCACATTAGTTAACACAAAAACATTAAAGGAAATACCAAATTATAGATAAGATAGTAGGGAATTTGCACTGGAGGCTGTACAATATAAAGTTATCTTCACTTCTGCTAAAACAAAAACGGCTTAGGAAATACAGAATTATAGAGAACATAGAAGGGAATTAGCTCTGGGTGCTGTCCTACATAATGTTACCTTCATCTTTGTTACTCAGTTACACAGATGATGGTCCCTTTTTTTTTTTTTAGCATAAAAAATAGTACAATCACAACTAATCTATAGACAAGGTGATATGATCTCAACAGTGGTCATTGCTTTATCCATTGATATCTTTGAAGTGTAAATACATAAACCCATATACAGACATGCAAATTTAGTCAGACAATCAATTCTCTCAACAATAGAAAAAACACAAAAACCAAAAATCCAAAGACAAAAAACAAAATAGGCAAACATCAACAACAGCAACAACAACAACAATAACAAAAAAAAACACCAATAGTTGCTCCTTTACATATGGATATATTCGAAGTGTGTGTTCAGGACAACACATACAGACATACAAGATTGATCAAATAACCCGTCATCGATTATTGCTTAGCATTAAGTGATATAATACAATAGTAGAACCATGTTAGCCCTCCTGCATATATGCATATTCATATATACATACATACATTTTTGTCTCTTTCTTTTCTACTTTCCTTCATCCCATCTGTTCTTTGTTTTAGAACAGATTTCCTTC